>JAKJJM010164662.1:0-10202 GCA_021901965.1 Pipa carvalhoi
ATTAGACAAAAAATGTCTGCCTAGTACGGGAGCTTATCAGTGCTCTGTATTTAATTATCCAGCTTCAGATGAAACAACTACTGGGATGAATGGGTTCACACTAAAGTATAGTACAACATATGTCAAGATGTAATTTGACTATAGTTCTCCTTTAATTTATTTAGCTCCAGATATTAGCTGTTACATGTCACAGAAGGCAAGCAGTACATGGAATCCATTTTGTGAATTTAATATCTCCCCAAAGTCCTGGGCTATGCTCACTGAAGGACTGGGGCAATATAAGCTGTCTCGAAAGTCAAGGTATTACTGTCAAATAAATCCAGCTCGTGATTTCATCATAAAACAATAATAATAATAATAATAATAATAATAATAATAATAATATGTCAGCTAGATCATCGATTCAGTTCAATATAATCCCTGTGGCACAATGATCAAGTAGTTACAGGAATAATCTGCACATCCTATTGTATAGGAATTCATTTTAAAAGCACGAGCAATTCTATTTTTAATCTAAAAAACAATAGCTTTCAAGATCATCCCTTAAACTAGTTACATTTGTAAATATTATGTTGTAGTATTATATTGCAGAAATGCATACATACATGCCATTAAAAACAACACACAACCAAAACCTGTAAAAAAGGGAGAAGCGCTAAAATGTTCAAAATCGGTTCATGTGAGATCCAAATATATCCGTGCTGCTTCTTGGAGAGGCAAGTACCTCCAATGCCTGCACACAATGGGAAAAAGCTGAAAAACAAAAAAGCGCACAAAGACGCACTAATTGTACTTTATCACAAAAACATAGGAATGATAGAATACATACATGCCAACATTAGCTATAAAAGGAGAAGACCTGTAAAATTCACTCACTGGAGGTTTTAACAAATTTTATTACAGCCTTGCAGATTATATGTTTCAAAAGTATCTTTTTTAAATAGGAATGTTGGCATGTATAGTATTAAATCCAAAAAGTTTAAATATTCATGGCACATCCACTCCTCATTAGTCTGGGAGCCAGCTGGGAAGGACCCCAGCATGCCCCAAACAAGTACATACAATGTAAACACAAAATCAAGCTGCTCACTATAACATCTCAGGGGGAGATCCCCATTTTATTGTGGTGAACTGCTTGATTGTGTTTATATTGTATTAAATCCATTCATATTCTGCAGAACTTTAAAAAGGAATTGTAGTTAAACATATGATCCGGTTAGTTTATCATATAGGTAGGATTGCTACCTCATCCCTTTAATACCAAATACATACAAAATTCACATGCTGCAGTGTTGAGTAATTAGTTTGCATGGTGCATGGCTGCTTAAATCAGTCGCACATGCTGCATGCATCTCAACTGATTTTGATGCAACACTGCAACCTTTACATTCTATATGTGTTGGGTTTAAAGGGATGAGGTGGCAACCCTACCTATACTCTGATTCAAAGTGGTAGCTCAACTACCTTTTATACAAGCATAGGTAACGTTTCGAGCAGCTTTGCCATTTAATATATGTGATAAGAGGGAGTTAAGTTTCTTATGTTTGGATTATGTATATGCAGGATGTTTGGGTTCTATACCTTCTGTAAATATCTGCTCTTTATTCTGTATATGTTGACTTGACATTGACTATCACTGATCAAAACCTCTCTTGTTTTTACAGGTATTACAAAAAGTTTTCTATTCCCGACATGGACAGATGCAGGCTTGACCTGAATGAAAATGCCCTAAGTTTTGCCCATGCAAATAACACCTTAATAGTAACAGTAAGTGCTTTAACTTATTGTGGGACTGCTACTTTTTGCTGTGGTGGATTATTTCAGAAGTTGCAGTTGTAAAACAAATGGAGCATCATTGGTTCACTATCCCTGCCCAATGCTACCTTGGATCACAAAAATGGCTTACTTCTCCATGCGTGAAAAAATGCAAGACATGGAAATTGTCATGGATACTTTTTAGCTCTTTCTCTCTGACTTTACGTCTGTTATCACTTTAGATGGCTTCAGTTGCCCAATGGGACATTTATGAAAGGATAACTTAAAGGACCAGTAAAACCAGGAATAGAAAGTCAAATTTGGATTGGCGTGGCAGTAATTGCTATACAGTAGTGTTATCCGTCAAGATGAATACGTGATTTGTATTTTGATTTTGGTTCTTGTGATTGCAGCCATCTTTTTTTAAACAAGCCCCAGCCTGTTGTTTTCTATGGATCTTTAGCTAATACATATTCATGAAGTGCCCCAGAAATGGCAGAGAGAGAGACAATACAAACCAATAAACAAGTGACATTTTTTAAAAGTACCGCACAGGAATAACTTCTGTGTTTAATGTTCCTGGTCTTTTAATAACACAGCCTTAATAACACTTCATATCACAAAAGACATCAAGTTCCACATGTACAGTGTAGGAGAGAGCTGATGTGATAGAAACTTCATAGGAAAATAATTCTTCAGGAGTGAAGCATTTCCCAAAATGGAAGATTGCTAGAACTAAAGGCACCATCTAAACTGGGTAGAAAACTGAAAATTAATATGAGGAAACACTGGAGGAAAAAAAACTGTGTAGCGACAGAATTGAAACACACGCATGTGATCGATACAAGGTCATTTTTTTAAAATCTAAAAAGCCATGCCAGATAAGTTTTTAAATGTTGGTATATAAACAAATCCACAAATGTTCTCTTTGTCGTATTTGATGTTTTCTTTCAATGTAACTTTTTCATTGACTGACTCACAGGGCAAAATTTATAAAGCTCGAAAAGGTCGATTTCGAGTTTTATTGACTCTAAAAATGGGTCCCAATCGAAAAATATTGATACTTTATTGATTTTTTTTTTTTCCCCGATCAAAACTTTTCAATTGATATTTTTCGATGTGTTAACGATGGGAAAGTGCAAAAAGTGCTTATGGTACATTCTCATCATTAACAGATAAAAAAAAATCGATCAAAAACTATCTATCGATATTTATTTTTCAATTGGGACCCATTTTTAGTGTCGACGAAACTCAAAAAGGTCGAATTCGACGTTTTCGAGCTCTATAATTTTCATCCTCAGTCTTGCAATCAGTTATACAAAAAACTCTCGTACATTCCAGTGACTGACTCATATTTCTGTCTGGGATTAAAAGCAAGAACGATTTGGTTGTAAAAGGGAGTGAGGGGTTGAGACAGCACACTACAGACAAAAAAAATATCAAGAAAAAACATAGTAGACTAGACTAAATACATTTTTGAAATAATTGCTAAATAAACACCCATTGGGACATCTGCAATAACTTGATTTATGTAACTGATGATCATTCCCTTTTAAGAGACTGTTGAGTTACAATCCATGCTCAACTAATGATGTCTTAGAAAGCTCACTGTGATTGGTTGTGCGCCAAAGTAACTGATTCGCCTGTGACAGGATATCCCATAGGCTTCGAACCGCATAGTGCTAGCTGACAAAGGTGACTTGCAGGTGTCACTGAGAAGATTCAGCCAGAGACATTCATGAGTGAGTGTCTCTGCCTTGCACTACAGTGGGCCAAGTGTCACAGCGTAGTAGACTTTCTTTGGCATTCAGTCACCACTGGGAAACTGGCCAAGAGTGACTTTATGCATTTTACTTTGATGAGAATATGTATTTCATTCAGATCGTGTGCTGCTGTACATTTGGCAAGCTGATAGTAACCTGTAACTTTTTATTTATCCTTAGTATAAGAAGCCCAAGGAAATCCTTTCTCTGGAAGAAGAATTACAGAAGGAACTCAAATCAATGAAGGCAAATGACGATGGAGATTTAGAGTGTAAAACTCAGTGAATATACCTCTACTGTTTATAGAAGATTCTCCAGTTTAAAAAAAAAAAAATGAGATGAGAAAAATTCTGTATATAATAAAATGTATGTATTTTCTAATGGATTCATGGTTTTCATTGACTTATTAATCATATTTATATATTTATTTGACCAGTTCCCATTTCTAGATATATATGGCATTTATCCCTGATCTCTTTTGACTTCCTTGTAAAGCTGGTGGGCACACAGCTGTTTTGCGGTGGGATTAATCCTTTGCAGAATACACAGAAACTTAATGCATTACAGTTTAAATAAGAAATGAAACCTAGATTTTGGATAGCTTTTATTGAGCCAACAAGACTTCATTACATTTAAAAATTATGATAAACTCTCCAAGTATTTCAGCCAAAATGTAGAATTCCTCTTTGATGTCTGTTCCACACAACAGCATGCTAGTAGTGTAGATTTTATGTAAACTGTATTCTAGATGTTTGTGCTTAACATAACTTCTTAGGTACGTAACTCCAGACCTTAAGGGCATTTAACAAGCTGTTCATACACAGCATGCTTTATTGATTGATTCTTCTTTACTCTATTGGATGCTCTTAAAAGAACACTAACACTTTTTTAATTATGCCATTTTAGGAGTCTAATCGAAACGAAAATGGATGTATTTGTAATGACATTTCTTTGCAGGGCTTTCCCTAGATTCTGTAAATATGTAGTTGGAACACGTATCTTCTGTTTTATCATGGCAGGCAGCCATTTGTTATTTTTCTCTTCCCACAAACCTTCTTAAGTCCTCACTAAGTCTTAGTCATGTGTGATAATACATTTTTACAATAAGATCGGATTGTGTGGCTGGTCTAACAGTTGGTGGCAAATGGGACACAAATAGGTCCATAAAAGGGAAGATAAAATCAACCACTATGTTTGCTTGGATGATACAGAGAGCAGTCATAAAATGTTTGATATTTGCAATATCAATGACATCAGAAGAGAGAAATTAAGTTATAGTTTCATGGTTAGCTTTCCTTTAACACTCCTGATCATAGGGAAACTTTTTCCATCCACTTGTGTATATATCTAGATGGTTCTTTACAAACTTTGGACTTTTATGAACATTAGTTTCTCATTTACACACCAGCTTCTAAAGCTGCATTTATACACTGATGCCCAAATGATCTGTGTGTGAATGCTAATAAGACCTCTTTTGACTTTTTTGTTTTGTTTTTTTATTTTTCCAATAGAAAGAGGAACATGAAAGAATGTTCTCTTAATTTAATACATTTTGTCTTTCTTTTGAAATTTGCATTGATACACCGAGACATTGAAAAGCATTTTGAGCTGGTAGTTTTCCATCTTTAGCACGTCTTAACCTTGTTTCTAAAATTCGTTTTCTTCTTTGTTTTTGCTGTATTGCCACAAAAGTTTACATTTTATGGACATTTTTAACATTACATCATTTCCCACTTCTGATCCGGCATAAAACCATTATTTCCTGAGCTGTAATTATAAAATCCCAAGAGTCAAAATGACATAAAAAATGCTAAAAACATGTTGACAATGGTGATATCACCTCCGATTCTATTGTTTAGCTGATTTTTTCTTTTACGATTTTATGCAAATAGTAAAAAAAAACTTGTCTTAAACAATATTAAAATAGGAAAGCAAACATTTTCCCCTCCTGCAATAATCTGTCCCATTGAGTGGAAACCAAGTTACAGTATTGCTTACCTCTGCTGAATAAGAACCCACACATCTCAATGACTCAACTAAGGTAAGAAGTATAATAGCTCTGGCTGATTTTTAGATCTCTATGCAAGTATGCAGAAATAATATTTTATGCGCACTATAAGCTATAACTGTAAAAGATTAATGAATTGTGGTTAGACTCACTGAACTCCTGGAAATGGTCCAGTCCTTCTCCCCAGGATTTTCTAGAAGCAGCTGTGACTCTCCTTCAGACAGCACTAAGAAACAGGTTAACATAGTGCACATTCCTGGAGAACATCCAGACATGGGATGTCCTGTTAAAATCTCATGTTTTATTCAATACTCTGTAAAGTCATATTGTGCAGGATACCATAGAAGCACATAATATTTACCCTACAAGGGTTAAATACAGTTCTATAAAAACTACATAAATGCTAACAAAATAAGAGATCCGATACAATAAATTCATTTTTACAATTCTGATTTATTTATATGAATTTTGTTTTGTTTTTTCACATGACAAAGTAATGCCAGCCAAAGTTTGCCGGAGCCCCCGTTCACTTTAATGAGGCAACCAATGACCACTTCCATTTCTTGGTGTTTTACTTTGAGAAAATGCCTAATGACAAATCAGGAAGTGGTTGCCAGCACAACAAACTGTTCACTGTTGTTGCTACATTGGTTTTTGAAAGAACCATATGGCATGTTACATTACCTACCATTGTAGTTCATATACCACAAATTCCTAAAATTTTCCATCATAGAAGAGTGTTGAAGAAAAAAGACTGTCAATAGGGAGATACAGCTAAGAAACGCCTGCCCTAAAGCTGATCAAGTACCAGTATTTAAACAAGGAACAAGATCCTGACCAGGAAATGACACCCTTACATTAGTAGGGGGTTTCTTTAACAGATATTAAGAGATGGCATTAAGAATTTCATCGATGTAACATTTTGTAACAGTGAACACAGCATACCATTTATTTCACCATTTATTTCAAGTGTAAAATGTGTATATAAGTCTGTACCAGATGTTGCATTCAATTTTGTTCTGTCTGTTGATAAATTGTTCACAAGGAGCCAGAATGCTTTTATCAAGTCCTGGCTCTGAGACACAAACCTGACCAGCTTCTATGAGGAGGTATGCTATTAAAAGGATCAAGACATGTGCAGTTGATGAAATCTATTTGTACCTAGCAAAATCTTTTGATAATGTTCCATAGACTAGTGCACACGATTATGGCACTAGGTCTGGGGGAAACAATTTGTTCTTGGGTTGAGTACTGGATCACCGATAGAGAACAAATAGCTTTTATAAATGGAATGTATTCTCGGATAATGTAGTTAGTGGAGTTCCACAGAGGTCAGGGCTGGGTCCAGTACTATTTACTGTTTTTTAGAATTGAGACTGTTGAGGGATGATATTAAATTATGTGAGATTACCAAATTCAGTCTGAAACTAGAGACAGATTTGGAGACTGTGGGAAACTCTATGAACAGAAATATAAAAAAAAAATAGATACAATTAAGGGGCATATTTATCTAATTGCAAATTGTTGCGTTAATTCATGATCTTGTGATAATTTCCCATTTCTCCAACCTTGCATATACAAAGATCATTGTTTTCTGCAGTGTGGAGAACTCACTTGCAGTTGCCAACATGACTGCATATTTATGAGTTTTTGCTGCAAAATTATTGGTGACAGTTGATCCAAGGTGTACTGGCATGGATAAGCAGACTTGACTACACCAAATGAAATGGGGAATTGGATGGCTCATGGCAGGGTTTCCATTATCATATTGGCAACATTTCACTCAAAAGCATTAAAAAAAATTGTGACACCGTTGTGACAATTTGCTCCTTAGCAACGATAGTAAACAGTTAAGTAAATATGCTGAATTGACTTTGCTTTAATACAAATGAACTGTTGTGTAGTGTGATGAATTTCGTTTGAGGAGGTTAGTTCATTTTTGATAAATGTTCCTCTTATTGTAGATGAATACAAGCCTGGACAACAACACCAACAGTTACTAATAATCGGCAAGGGATTTAATTCAGGAAAATCAGGCATATAAAAGAGACGTAGGTGTCATGGTGACAATATCCAGACCTGAAACAATAAGTGAAAATGACAACCTGTTGTACTTCTGTCTGAGATTCACACCTAAACACCTTTTTAAGGGTCTCCACTGCCAGACTCAAATGTCCAAGCTGGTTTTTACTTAGTAGTGTGCCGCTAAAGCATTTCTAGCACTTCTTTGATCTCCTGTGTACTGACTGTTTGACTTTGTCTGAAGAAAGTCTTGGCTACTTCTCTGGATTCCTGACCCTTGGCATTGTCTGACCAGGATGTGTCTCTCTCTGATTTCCTGATCCTTGGCATTGTCTGACCAGGACATGTCTCTCTGTGGTTTCCTGACCCTTAGCATTGTCTGACCAGGTTGTGTCTCTCTGGTTTCCTGACCCATGGCATTGTCTGACCAGGTCTTATCTCTCTCTCTAAATTGCTGACCCATGGCATTGTCTGACCAGGTTGTGTCTCTCTCTGACTTCCTAACATACGCTTACACTCTGTCTACCCTCCATGACCTCTTCCTGTTTGTAGCAGTGTTGCCTTGTTCCAGTCCCCAGTTTCCCTTCAGTGTTGGGGTTCAGGGTATCTTCTGCATCTTCTTTTTTTCCTCTGGATTCCTCCAGGTACTCCAGATTCCTCCAACAGTTTAAACACATGGGGGTATATTTACTAAGAAACAGTTAAACAGTCATGTCACATTCACCTTTGCTTTATCCAGGAGCTAGCTGGGAAGTGCTCCAGCCGACTTATTCTGCAATAAAACGGGGAATTCCATTTGATATTACATGGTCAGCAGCCTGGATTTATTTGCATGGCATATTTACTAAGATCATAATTTCAACCATGTTTATTCATTTCACCCTGTTTCGCTGTCAATTTTTATTTCCTTGTACTTTTCAGTTTTCCTGATTTATAAAGGATTAATAACAATGTTTCCCATCTATGTGGAAGCAGTCGTGTTTTTTGTCTGGTTTTGTTGTTTTCTATGGAACTTTAGATAATACATGTTCCCAGTATTACACAGTATATTATTCCTTTGTTTTTTGGTGTCCTTCAAGTGAGCAGCCGACCATTAAGCAATGTATTTACAAATACAGGGAACAGGATATCCACCCAAAACATCTTGATGGCAAATCTGACAAATGAGAGGAGGGTTGAAAAATGAGAAATAAGTAAAATGCCACAAAATGTTTTTAATAGAATTGTTAGAATTTGCTGTAGCTGCAAAAATACATAGAGAAACTGTTAATAGGTGTCAAGCTATTATTTATGTTTTCATATTTATATTGCCCCAAAGAGAGGCCATGGATTTTAACACTAACAATGCATTTCAAAGGTCACATTACACTTAATGAAAGAAAGACACAACACAGTTTCAAACTCTTGACTTCATTTAAAAGAGATGTGATTAGATCAGGTTTCAGGTGATTGTTTGTTCTTTTACATATGACCTTTGACAAACATGCACAATTCTACATGATGGATTCATCATGATATCCACTCTGCTTTTGTTCTGTCATTGGTGTTCTATTTTAGAAAGCTTATTGTTTTAAAATTTGTATAAATAGTAGGCAAGAATATAGAGAAAGAAAAAAAAAAAATACTGACTGCTAACACTAATACATGTAAGGTTATGTAGATGGAAAATACATATTAAGATAATTTACTAATTGGGGAAACAGTGGGTAAAACAAGACAAGCATTTAGGAATCCTGGGTGACAATAAACTTAACTGTAGAAACCAGGGCCAACCAGCTGCCACCAAGGCAAATTGAATGGTAGAGTGCATCAAAAGGGGTATAGATGCACATGATGAAAACATAGTTATACCTGATCACTTGTCAGACTGAACATGAACATAGGCGTATCTTCTACCTCTAGAGAAAAGATTCCTTTAAGTGGATTTTAGCAACGGGAATCAGAAATTAAACAGCAGAGAAACTTCTGCAATTTCTAGTTTAGTCCCCATTGGACTGTGCCTGGTATGCAGAAGAAACCTTAAAAAAAAACTGCCAAATGTTTAAAAGAAAGTTTACTAAAATTGGTAGCCAACCAGCATCCCCCGGTCAAAAACAATTTAAATAGGTAATCCAGATTAACAAAAAAATAGATTTCATAATAAATGGGCTTTTTCATGGCCAGGGGGTACTTTTCAGAGAGGGACAAAATATATTATGAACTCTATAGCTACCTTTTTCCAATAATGTTTTGTGATTGGAAGAGATAACAGATCAGTGGATGTGGACACACAATATGTGAGGTCACATAATTAACAATTATTACTAACAATCATGTGATCATTACTTTCAGCAGAAAACAATAGGTGACACAGGGATTTTCCTAATTTCTGAATCTTGCCAAGTCAGAAATGTCAAACTCCATTCTACCCCAAGTCAGTTTTGTACAGAGTTTAGGGGGCAGTATAAAAAAGACTTCTGTAGATCAGAGAAACCTTTGCAGGCAGAGGAGATCCTATAGTCTGAGACCCTTTGTAAGTTAAAGTGCACCTGTCAGCTCCTGATTTTCACATTTTTACATAGTCAGTGATTATATAACATAAATGAAACAGTTTGTGGGAAAAAATCGTTAGGATAGTTAAGTTATACCCACTGTAAACTTGTCCCAATTTGAAG
>JAKJJM010164673.1:0-14014 GCA_021901965.1 Pipa carvalhoi
CCAGCTTCAGATGGAAAAACTACTGGGGAGAAATGCTTTTTACTATGGTATAGTACTGCATATGTAAAGATGTAATCTGACTATAGTTCCCCTTTAAGCAGGAAAAATGTCCATAGGCCAAACTGGCAACATTGTGGTAATTAGGGACAGTTTAGAATATAGCTGAGTCTAGCACCTCTGGTTCATACGTGCACTATATGTTTCATCATGCCAGTGGCATACATCCATGCAATCTCCATCAAAAAATACCAGTAGTGTGGGTAATATTGAAGAAATCCCTCACTTTAAATATGACAGTGCCATAGAATACCACCTTTAACACAATCTCTGCTAGATCTGCCCGGTCTAGATTTAAGTGCTGTTCTTGTGAAGTAGAAGCTTCTGGGAGTAACAGTTCAGTCAATAGGCCACACGGCACTACCTTACGCTGAAGCGCGCAGCCTATACAAATTGTTTCACTTACTGCAGAGTTTCATGCTGCCTCTAAAATGACATTGGCGCAGTCGTGGTTGCGCCAGGAGCTCTAAGAAATGTGGTTTCTTGGTCAAGCAGGTGCACGGAAAGATTAGCAAGTGTACGCAAACCACTGCTGGATTCAGGAGCAGTGGATATTAATTCTCTGGAGTAACGAATTAAGTTTCTCTATCCGGCAGCGTGATGGACAGACTGACTGCCGGGACAATGTCAACTACTGGAATGCGTTACGCTCACTTTGATGGAAGAAGGATGACAGTTGGGACTGCATACTCGATTACCAAATGCGAAGAGATTTTAGACAACTATATGCTTCCTATTTTTATGGCTTTGTTTTTTTGGAAAGGCCATTTCTTGTTCCATCATGACTAGGCCCCTAAGCTTAATGCGAGTTCCATGAAGACATACTTTAATGTGTAAAGCACCTTTGGCATAAACTGGAACAAAGGTTGCAAGCCATATGTTCTCATTCAACATCAGCAGCTAAATTTTATCAATTTTATTTTGGCTGAACGGGAACAAATTCGCAGAGCCACACCTGGAAATACAAAGGCTGTTTTTACTGCAAAAGAAAGTCCAACTCCATAGTAATACCCATGGTCTGAAAATCCTAATGTTCAAAAAGCTCACGCATGTTATGGCTAGATTTATATTGTATTCATTTATATAGCGCTGATCTATTACGCAGCTCTTTACAGAGATTCTTCATTCACTTCAGTCCCTGCCCCATGGAGCTTACAATCTAATTTCCCTATTCAGTCGCACACACATAGACGGACACAGATGTATGTATTTGGACTGTGGGAGGAAACCGGAGTGCCCGGAGGAAACCCACACAGGTGCGGGGAGAACATACAAACTCCATGCAGATGAAGTCTAGAGTGAAATTGAACCCAGCGCTACAAGGCACCAGTGTATCTCTGCAAATCAGTAAGGGATGGGATGTTTGGTAAACTCAATTAATGATGCCAATAAAATAAATGTATTGTATCTGTGTCTTTCCTTTAATAGGAAAGGGGAAGTTTCTCTTTAATGACAATGAGTTGCTTTCATGGCGGCATTTCAAGCTGGAGACAAAGTGCAAGTTAGTGACCACCGATTGGCCAGTGACGGACGATTGTTTTTTACATTGTCGTGCACAATTGCAGACAAGTAGCAATCTTTGCTAAATATGCAAAGTTAAAGGATTTGAAAATTGTTTTGAAATCGCACATCTGGGGAAATTCACACTTTTGATAAATATGCCTCTGACCCCTTTTTATTTCTAATTTTATTCTGTTTATTCAGTATTCTGACTTCTTACTGGTAGTTGAAAATGTGTTGGGAAATTGCAGAGAGGAAACGTGTTCCTTGTGGCACCCAGCGTTCTCCTGTAATTAAAGCCAAACCTGGTGAGATTTCCGGACACGCCCACGTCGTGGGTTACATCCAAAGATGTAGGTGTGTGAAATTCTGAGATGTGCCGCATTTATTTGGTAGACACGCTTCGTTCGTTTATTCAGTGCAATGACATGTACGTGTGTCTGAGGTAAAAGCAAAAGATAAAACATTTTGTCTTTTTGGGTAATGACAGATGAAGCATTTTGATGTTTGCAATGAAACCAGTGTCAGACCACCAATAAAATGCTGCCCCATTGACCATGTGACTTTAGTGTCAGACCACCAGTAAAATGCTGCCCGGTTGACCATGTGACTTTATTTGTGCAAACGGAAACTGCAACAAATTGAAATGAATGGGAAGCATTTTACTAGCATTTTGTTGACTGCCAGTATTTACGTGAAGTATTAAAGGGGTGGGGGTCTGATTTTAGAAGGGACATAACTACAGTAAGTCAGTGTTAAAAATCCTGGTGGGGATTCACAGTCGGGACATCTGGGGTCTCCTTTAATGTTCTGATCCGGACAGGCACCATTCTGTACTGGTCCTTATGCCTTCCCTAAAATTACTCAAAATGTTTTTATATGCCTTAAATAAGGAAGCCTGGAGGGTTTATCATCTTCGCTGGATAATATCCGTTTGACCTGTAGTGATTGTTTTCCAGCTCTTCAATGAAAGCTCGTTGTTGAGTTCACTCTATATCTTTACTGATATGTAAATGTAGACTTAATGGCATTTATGTACCCGAAAGAGAAAATGTAAGATTTATTGCTTCTGCTTTATGGTCCTACAGAGGTTTTGCAGACAGTGAATTACTGTCAGTTAAAATGGCTATCATCCTAGCTGGAATGCTTACCCAGACAGCTTTTCTGATTCACAGTGAGGCATATTTCTTCATTAATGACATACTAATTACTTATATCGCTAGCCAGCATATGCAGTGCTTTACACAGAGTAATTTTACATTCAAACCCAACCAGTCACGTAGAGCTTACAGTCTAGTATACTTGCTGCACACACACGTCCTAGTAGAACACAAAAAATGTGTCTGAGAGGAAGTGGGCATGTCTAAATCAGCAAAATGGCTGCCTTGTACTTTTAGGGAACAGTGAGATGCAGGAGCTCATAACTTCATAATGTTGAGTCAGATTCCAGCGCTTTAAGTTTTATTCTCCTCTTATCTGTTAGCCCTATCGAATTTAATAAGGGATTAAGCCAAATTTGAGTTCTTTTTTAAACCAGTCACAACAGGTCTTTGTTATATTTACTTAGTTTGGGAAACTGAACGGGATATTCTACTTGGTTAACCCTGACCGTTGAACCAGAATGCCACGTTTCTATTAGCTTGGAAGGTCCGTGTGCCGAATGAAGAAAAGTGCTTGGCCCAGTGTTGTTTGCATGCTACCTGGGCTGGATAACCATCATTCTTTCATGAACCAAATGCCCTAGCAGATTTTTACATTTTCAAGTGACTGCTGGTTAGGTGACCTATTAAAGTAAAATGTTTTATGAATATTTAGATCAAGTGTAATCTGTTCTTGGCTTACAGTTAGGGTATTCCGCCTGAAGTGAAGGCGGCTTTACCTTTCAGAGCTCAGGAGTTATTAGCATGAAGCAGAGTGAGCTTGGCCTACCTCCAGTGTTTAATAAGAAGCTATTGCTTCTTGGTTACGGTCCATGAAATGTATGTATAATTTTATTTATAAAGCGCCACAAATTTACGCAGCGCTGTACAATTCAAATCTATGTTTATGCATTCTTATCCATGTTTGCAATATTTGCAAACTTTCTTTAATAAGGCATTAGCCTAGGGTCACACTGACATATAGATGCGCGTTGATTTTTTTTTTTTTAAATGCGTTACAAAGACGGCGAAAATACGTGTCGCAAAAAAAAATCTACTGAAAGTAATGACCGATACGAGTACAATGTCACACTTGCGTTTCATAGAGAGGGACATGCGCCAGAACGCTTCATATTACATCGTATAGATGCGAACAATGCGACCAGATTAGTAGCAATAGGAATTGAACAATAGTGGTAACGTGTGGATGAAATGCGACGTGTAAGTGCTATTGCTTATATATAAAACGCGCCCAAAAAATACGCCAGTGTAAATGTATTTTTGCGACGCGTACATACACGTACCTATATGCCAGTGTAAATGCACCAGCGTATTTTTTGCGACACCCACATACGCGTACCTATACGCCAGTCTGACCCTGGCCTTACTGTAACTATCATCTCCGTTTATCACAGACTGTGTTGGTTAGAATCTTCAGTGCACATGAAGCTGATTGAACAGATACAATGCACAGTTCAAGCAAATAGACCCTGCGTGGTCCAATGGGCCTGATTAACTGGGATAAAACTTAAACTGAGATTACATTAGGAATGAATAACTATTATCCATACATAATAAGGTAACTACATAGTTATATACGTCTTATCAATTTTGATCACAGTAGGGGGTTTAGTGTCCCCTTGTAACAAATTTCTCTATTTACGTTCATCTAAAAACGCAGGCTTTAACCTTTGTACACTGGTCTGTAAAAATCCCCTTTCTAAAATCTTTTGAGTTTGTCGTTTTTGTTTGCATCGTTTCCCTTACAATCCCTTTTATATAATAGCAAAAGTGTAAGGAAACCTTCATTGCGTCCCTTGTGAGTTTCCGGGTCCCTTCCTGTAGATACTCCGGGATACTTTGTATGTGTGGGTGTTACCAGGCGCATTGTTTATTCACAATAACACATTGTCATTACTGTAAAATGTATCTGTGTGCACTGTCCCTGCTATTTTATCTCTGTGTTTACTGAAAGGGTGTTATCCTCATTCATACCAGAGGAACGGTTTTGTGTCTGAAAACGCTTTATAATGTTTAGTAAAATAGATTAGCTTTGAGGAAAAATAAACTAATTACATTATAAAAACAGTAACGCCAATAACTGAAAATGCCTCAAATGCATTTATAGTCGCTATGCGTTCAATTTGTGCCTCCAAATGTTCTAAATTGCGTCTTTTAAATTAAAATATTTAGCGTTAAACAGTCAGGCTTTAGGGCGCTCTTCCTGTATATGCGTTAGGCTCGGTTTCACCGTAGCGCGTATATGTGCTGTGCTTTTAGAAAAACGCGCATAGTAAATATGCCTGGTGTATTTCAGTCCGGCGTATTTTCTAGACGCGCTTTTCCATTGTACTTACCCAACACAGTGTGAACGCTGCCTCTGTTTTCGCGGCTTTTCCTATCTGGCCGCATTCTTCGCGTCACATATATGCACTGGTCAAATCCCCGGTGTCAAATGTACGCACGCTCGCGTATAGCATGAGTGTGGTCGGAACAGGTAAGTGCCATAGGGATTCGCGGCGCGGTGAACTGGGCCTTAGGTAAAATACCATATTTTCCAGCGTATAAGACGACCCCCAACTTTTCCAGTTAAAGAATAGAGTTTGGGATATACTCTCCATATAAGACTACCCCTCTATTCCCCATACTGTGCTGCCTGCCCCACTACCCCCTTCCCACACTCTGCTGCCCCAACAACTCCCTACCACTCTATTCTGCCCCCTCCTTCCTACTCTCTACCCTCTGTAGGAGGGGGCGCTATCTGGGGGCTCGCCCCCCTCCTTTTCCCTGCCCCTACCTACCTCTTCTCTGGCCTGGTTCCGTCTGCTGTAGCGCTTATCGCCACAGCATTCCTCCAGCCACCATTGCTTCATCTTCCTGCTGATTACAGGAAGTTACATCATTTAACTAGGGGCTTCGGGAGGGAGAGAAGAGCGCTGTAGCTGGGCTGGGGAAGAGGTAGATAGGGATAGGGAAAAAGAGGGGGGCAAGTACCCATATAGCGCCCCCCCTCCTGCAGCACCCTAGGTGGCTGCCTACCCCTAGTCCCCGGCCCTGGTTCAGCACCCACCCTATAAGACACTCAGCATATAAGATGACCCCCGACTTTTGAGAACATTTTCCTGGGTTAAAAAGTCTTCTGATACGCTGGAAAATACGGTACTATAGAAAACAGAGGGACTGGGCGAGGTCTGTTTAACAACACGGCTGCTATCAGTAAAAATAATAGAGAAAAAGCAATAAAATTCATGAATTTAACTTCAAAGATAAAATCCATATTTAAATAACTGCCATGCCAATCTAAATGAAAAATTAAAATTTTTATTTGGGTGTTACTGGTCCTTTACGGTTTGACCAAACTAAGCGCACTTAAGAAATAAGTAATGCTGCACACATCAGAGACTATGTTGATGGAACACTGGGAAAACGCTGCTTGTAAAACAGGAACACTTAAATGTGCACAGTCATCAACATCCACATTATTTATTGCCTCTTTACAGAGGGTGCAGAGTCAGATAAATCCTCCTAATAATTTCTTTTTCCCCCCATTGTTTTACCTTTTACACACGCTTCAGCTTTGTGCATTATAAAGACAACTCTTGCCGATGTTCTCCTTAGACGTGGGGGTAGCTGCATAGTTGAAAGTTAAAATAATATATGGCTCATGGGAAATATGACACAGTGAATCATCTGAATCATCTGATTCCATTAGCTGTGTTTGCTCATCCTCTGAGAGAGCAGTAGGCATGAGTTTCTTCTTCCTCTACATTTGGAAATCTATAAACTATTATTGCTCGTGCACATGCGTGTGCTTAGTTTTTAATAAATGCAGCTAGTGAATGCGGATTTATATGCGAGTTGGTGTGTGACTGTCAGCAGTGCGAGTGTGATATCTTAGCAAAGGCGTGATGCAGGTTTAAAGGAACAGCAAGGAGTTCATGACCTGATACAGGACTGGCCTACCTACATGGCCCAAATGTGGTGCACCGATAGATATATTTGAACACCTTATTTGTCTAATGGTTGTTTTAATAGAATACTTGCGTATAACAGATGTTCATCCCTTTTTTTTAGTTTAATAACTAAAGTCTTCCAATAAATCACGTGTATATTTAGCCTACATGTCAGCAACACAGTAAACCCACAGTCTTGCCCTTCCAATCCACCTACTTGATTATTTCTGCTGCTTCTGTATGCATTATTTCACAAGTACACAGCAGCCTTTGTAGCAATTCAGCTCCATCCCCTGCTGAGAAAGCTGGTGCCCTGGGCACTGGCTTCTACAGGGCATGTGTGAAACTCGGCACTGAGTGTATGCCTCATTGATATTCAGTTTAATGTACCATGTGACATTCCCCAACCAGTCAAATAATTTGTGATGATGTGTCAGGATTCATTAGCATATTAATGAGAATCCAATATGGTGGCTGTGAGATACTAGCTCCAGCAGTTCTATAGGACAGCACTGCAGCCCAGCTGATTTGCTACTTCATAATAGAGCGGTTTAGGCTGATAATTTCGGCATATCAGTACGGTGGCTCAGTGGTTAACACTGTTGCCTTGCAGCGCTGAGGTTCCCAAATATCAGTAACTGTAGAAAACCCTTCTTAAAGATCAATTATTTGTTTCTTCTCTCTGCTGGTTGCAGTCAAATACAATTGTTAATTTGAATTTATGTTTAAAGGAAATTAGTGTAAACTCATTAGCCGTAACCTATCGATGAAGGTTCTGGTTAGAATTGTACAGAATATCAAGAAACCCAATTATAATGCATGACAAGCCTGCTGTGCTTTTAAGAAAGGGAGTAGTAAAACTCACTGTAATGATCAGGAAATCTATATTTACAGTGTTTGTACAGAGCAGCATTGCCTTTTTCTCAATAAAAAAATAAACCATTTTTTCCATGGCGTGGTAGTCACTGGTACATGGAATTTGTGTTATCTTCGAAGTTTAATTTCTGATTTGTGTTGCTTTTGTGTAGATTTTTCTGCTTTTATCTGTAATCGATCCCCTGCCCCATTGTTTCCTATAGAATGTTAGATGATACATTTTCATGCGGTGACAGCCCAGTTAATTAAAGATGGCAACAGTCATCAAAGATCAACGCAAAGCAAGGAAAATAATCATAATTAAACATCAAAGGCAACAGTTTTTTCAATGACTGCATTGAAACGACTGCCAGGCCAGTCTATAAGGACAGTTTTATTCCGATTTTGCTCGTCCTTTCCCTAAGGGCACTATCTTAATGCGAAAAAGCTTTTGGGGCAATAAATTAAGCCTGATGACCACTTGATTTTAGCAAAGCAAAATTGTTACATTTCTATTTCTACATGAAATAAATCATATCATACATCAAAACTATCTCTACTTTACGAGTGTTTTATGGACCTTAGTGCTACTGAATTGCTTTCACTTTCCCAGTATTGTTTGTGATGTGTTAATTATGCGCTCTGCACCTTACATATTCACCGTTAATAGCAAAGTGCTTGCCAAAAGCAGATTTGAAATGACAGACACGATATTTTTAAAGCTAATGAGTTGGGTTCTGATATCTTCCAGCTCTATTTTATTCTACAAAGGCGTACAACTGATACGGTGTGACATGTCTGGCTTCTAAACTCCCGTCATATTAATAACACTTTCCTAATGGCATAGAAAATATCATGTTTCACTGTCTTTTTGTACAGTTTTGAAAACATAATAAAAACTTAGTCATTTTTACAGTTCCCATTTTCTTAGCTTTGATAATGAATAGTCTTGTTGTACTGAGGAGCAATTTATAAGGCTTCACCTGACGGCTGAAGTGATTTCCATCTCCTAGATTCCTCAATACGAGCAGGTCCACTAAGATGATGTAGGTGAGAGGATGATCTTCTAACAGATTTCCCTGCAGGCATCTCTCTTTTTTTGGCCACGTGTGTTAACTGGGTGACGTGACTTGCTCTTTACACTAATAAATTAAAATTTAATCCAGCCTTGATTACTCGATAAGATGACCATGATGGTATTTAAGATAATTAATGATGACTTATTATTATGTATGTGGTCATTGGCTGACAACGTCAATGCAGATTTGACTATTTCTTATAAACGCAAAAAAACAAATAAACAAATTTTAAATGTGTGACCGGCTTAATAAAGAGGACCTAATATATGTAAAATTCTTCTTTTCTTTTTAACAGGGATGTTAAAGCAGGAAATATACTTTTGGGTGAAGATGGATCCGTTCAAATAGCAGGTAAAGCCAATTTTGGAAAAAATATTAAAAGTATATTTTGAAATCCAGTGTTTTTGCATGTGTTTCTAGAAGTGCTGTTTCATTAGTGTCATTTATTGTTGCTTTATATTAGAAGAGATACAGACTGAGGATAAATTAGGAATGTACCATTTCACAGACTTTGTATCCAGGATTCTGTCCAGTGTTTGTGGTCAAAGCAATAATTCTGTGATAACGTGTCCTGACCCCTGGATTAGTGTATTGGCTCTGGGCCGGAAGAGAATGTTTAATAATGGGATTATATTGATGTTACTGGTTTTACTAAAACCAATACAATGTAATTGTAACTTTCATATGTGACTCCAGTATCCATAGTTAGCCTCATGCTAAACAGTCAGAGGAACGCGTCAACATAGGCAAACTTTACAGTTGTCTAGTACAGGGGTCCCCAATAGCTGGGCCGCAGACCACTGCTGGGCACTGGGCCGCCTGATGGTGACACATACACACGATGTGCGTCACCTTCATGCGGCCGTCAGCTCGCATTGGCCCCGCCCACCCTACCACTGGTCAGTGAAACCTTTTCTGGGTCGGGGAACTGGTCCCCGATCCAAAAAAGGTTGGGGACCGCTGGTCTATTAATTTATAGCAACCAATCAGAGGCTGGATTTCATAATGCTAACTTCCCTGTACCAGTGAATGCTAACTGCTGATTGATTCTTTTGGGTTACTCGACACCCGTAACTGATTTCCCTTTTTGATGAATTCCCTTGTATATGTTATGATGCAATAAGATTCCTACAAATGGGTCCCTCTTGACTTCCATGGACCATTGCTTCTTTCCTATCATTTTGCCATGTGAAAATAAATCCATCCACATTTTATTGAGCCAACCAGCCTAAGGAAAGTATGCCGTGCTTTGTCCTTGAGTCTTGATGTGGTTTTGTCAAAGCTAACACATACAGGGGAATTCATCCACCGACGCAACCAGATTCAGAAGTTGGCTTTTTGAATTCTCATGCCCTATATCTATAGCTGTTGTCCCTTCTTTTTTTTTCCACCTATGTGATGCTGGGAAATGTATTTTTATTACTTTCCTAGATTTTGGAGTCAGCGCATTCTTAGCCACAGGAGGCGATATCACAAGGAATAAAGTGCGCAAGACGTTTGTAGGAACACCTTGCTGGATGGCCCCGGAAGTCATGGAACAGGTAGTATTGAAATGACGGTACAAACATGGGCGACGTTCTCGTTTGGGAATGCAGGAGAACAGAGATTATTTCTTTTGGGGTTTGCTTTATTTTACTGCTTTGAATTTAGTTGAAATGGCTTTTAAATTGACAAAAGTAAACAATCGCTTCTTCCTTAAAGTGGATATAAAGGTTTAAGATTTAAGCATTCTTATTTGATTTCCTGCTATGGTTATTCTGCTCTTATCTGCTCCTGTAACAGTTTAGGCTACTGCCAAGCTTGGCTGTTTTGTAGCTAAGCTCTAAAAATAGAAGCCATTGTTTCCTGTGGGTTAATCCACACGGGTTATTTTGTTTTGCAACATAGACAATAATGAGCCTAATTAAAAAACAGTCGGTGTAACCGTGGCCTAAATTCAAGGCAAAAGCAGATAGATGTTTATGGACTCGGACAACCCAAACTGTGAATTCTCAGGAATAGAACAATATGACCCAATCTGTTAAGAGTCGACAGTCTTGCCTAACACAATTCCCAATGGATTATCCCTTTCCCTCCTCTTAGGGCAGAGGCGTTCCCTCGCGGCCACTGCTTAACTTAAAGTGGCGTAGCGGTCTCTGGCGCGGTTGCCATATAATGTAGTGTATTTTTTTTTTGTCTGATTTTAGGTTCGAGGATATGACTTTAAAGCGGATATCTGGAGTTTTGGAATTACAGCAATTGAACTGGCAACAGGAGCGGCTCCATACCACAAGTACCCCCCGATGAAGGTGTGCCTCTCGCCACCATGAATTACGTGTTTTTTTATTTATTTATTTGTATACTTTTATAACACTCTTAAAGTAGCAGTAACAAAAAAAAAATATTTGGATTACATTGGATTGGCATGGGACTTAATTCGATACAGCACTTGTAACAAATATTATCTTTAAAGTTAATCTCATGGATTTTACTACTTTGTTTTTTTTTTCCATTAATGATAGCAGCCATGTTGCTAAACAGACCCCACTCAGTCCCATTGATTTCTATGGTGCTTTACATAAAGAATATACAGTGAATGTGGCCTAAAGCTAATTATCTTACATTCTGTAGACAATGTTTTGGAAGCACAGATTGTGTATATTTAATGACTATAAATGCACGGTCTATTTAATCATTGTGCATTGTAGTAATTCATTTACAGCTGGTTTGTTCTTGTTGGTCACTGTTGTTTGGTTTGTTGTGTGTTTGTAAGGGTTGCAGAGTCAGTAGGCAAGTGAGATATTATTTACACTTTACTTGCTTTTCCCAGATTTGTAACTTATTCGTTTATTGCATCTTGATTCGTTTTCTAATCACTTTTCTTGTTAGATATTAGATTAAGGTATTGTAATTGGCTTCAATAATCGTCATTTGCAAAGGCAACAGGAAAAGTCGTGGTTATTTAGTAAGTTCAAACTTTCTGTAAAAATGCACAATTACTAAACAAATATTTGGGGGAAAACGGCAGAACACTAGTACTTGCTGCAGACCTGCGCTTGCAAGAAGTCGTAATTTATCAGCGTTTGGAGATCTGAGAGCATCCCAACAGGAAAGTAATTTATGGGTTTATTATAAAGCCCGACGTGTTGTGCCATTCCCCTATTTACTTACACTAGGTTGCACCGGTGACTGCATCCACTGCTTGCCCCAGGTGTTTTACAGCCAGAAAAAGCTTACGGACCTACTTTTTTTTTTTTTTTTTTTTTTATTGTCGAGAGGTGGAGGAGGAAAATTTCCAAAAAGATTTCACCAGGGGTTCAACATGGTAATGTGGTCCCACCATTAAATCATATTATTCATTTTGACCGAACTCTACTCATTAATAAACCAGCAACCTTTCCCCTCCCCCAGCGCTCTGGCTTGTTGCACCCCCGGACACTTTAGATTTCCAGCCGACTGTATGTATTTAACACTGCAGCCATTAGCAAGCAGGAAGCACCTTATAACGAATTATAATGTGTATTATGCTCCACATGACCATGACCACTTTAAACAAATAGGTTAAACTTAAGGTGAACAACTCGCTAATGTCTGACAAGCAGAGCATTCACATTCTGTTACTGGCTATGTTGAGCGCTGCGCAGCGCGACAGTTAATTTACGTGACCGCCATCAATGGATGTACAAGTGCTGCAGAGAGCAGATTATCACTTGAGAAGCATGTTATAGTTAATTACAATTACATTGTACGTTACTTCCATGAACTTGTCATTCTGCTGAACTGCAAACAAGACCTGTTTCACGCTGATTAATATGACCAGAGATATTAATAACCACAAGCTTTGCAGTCTAACGGCCTTGGCCGATCTGCTTTCAAATTAAATCATCTCAATCGGGGCACGAGGAGCGTAACCGATCCCGGGCTGTAACTCAGAATATAAAAGCTTTGCTGATAATCTGATACCCCAAAATGGCAACGGCAACGAACAAACCAGCTTTATTTAACCTTGTGTCATACCTCCCAAGCTTCCAGGAATTAGGAGAAGGGCAGGGTTAGTGCACTACTAAGGCACTTATTCATTAAAGTCAGAATTCGACTGTCGAAGCGAATTCTTGTCGCTTCGGGTCATTATGCTCCGATAGTCGCGGATTCTCTACTTTCTATTCACTAAACTATAGCGAAGAAACAAAGCCTCAGTAGCCGTCTCTTGCGTAGTGCAGCATACTCAGTCTAACAGTAGGAACCTCTGCCACCTACGCCCTAATTCACCACTTTGATCTGGCGTAGTAAAACTGGCGCACCTTGCCGAATTCGTTACTTTTACAGACTCCGAGGGTGAAATTTATTAAAATTGTTTTTTTTTCGATTTATTAATTTCGATAAGTATCGCCGATTATTACCGATATCACAATATCGGGTGGTATACAACTCAATTTTGTAAAAATCGGCCGATTTTTACCGATATCGAATTACTGATCTCGCGGGCGATTTTTACCGATATCGCCATATCGAAAATTTGTATCGCTATCGCGATATCGATAAAAGTCGGCCGATTTTTACCGATTTTAATAAATTTCGCCCCGAGGCTTGATAAATAGCCTAATTACCTGTACATGGGCACGCAAAGCGTTCTGTAAGTTCACGTCGCAAGTGTCCGAATTGGTTGCGAGTTCGCCACATCGCAGAGTTCGAATACCTGAAGATCGGGAAGTGGCAAATTGACAAGATTACGGACCTTTACACAACTGTTTGTACTTTCAGGAATAAGCCCCTTTGTTGTTGGGTGTCTTTGTCCCCATGAGCTCCGCAGCCAATCAAATTGCAAAGAAAAAGGTGTTAATACCAAAAAATAAACATGCCCCACAATTCCCTTTCTTAATATAAGTCTACAGCAGCAACAGGCCTCAATCAAGTTTAGTAGTCAAAGTTGTTGCTAGTTCCCCCTGCCCTCTTCCCCTGCTGGTGAGTTTAAATATCTCTTACACATGGCAATGTCCTTAGTTTTACTAGGCAAGAAAAAAAAACATATTTAATTAACTGCCATAACTGATAAGAGCAATATCCCTTTTATTAATTAGACTAAAAAAAATTGGGCGAATAGAACGAAGGCCTATGTAAATTAGTGATGTAGTTAGTAAGACTGAGGCTGTGTTCACACGAGTGTATGATGTGCAGCACATCATACGCTCGTGCGAAAATAAAAAAAAATATGGCGCTGCTCTGCCCTATGGAACTTACCTTGTTCTGGCCAGACGAGTGCATCACACACACGTGAATGGTGGCCGTGTCATTTTTGCCAGCGTACGGCCAGAACAAGATAAGTTGAATAGAGTTCGCAGCGCGACGTCTTAAAGGGGAACTATAGTCAGATTACATCTTTACATATGCAGTACTATACCATAGTAAAAAGCATTTCTCCCCAGTAGTTTTTCTATATGAAGCTGGATGATTT
>JAKJJM010164732.1:0-10591 GCA_021901965.1 Pipa carvalhoi
TAGTTAAACACATACAGCGCAAAATTCAAAAAAAGTGCTTGGGAACAGGTGGTGAACAAAAATTTTTTCGGCTGGTATGGAAAGGGTTAAAGGCAAGAATAAACCGGTTTGGGGCAGCCTTCCCAAATTCTACTTGTAATTTCTATTGTATTGGAAAGCTTATCATTTGCATATGTTGAACCTTATCACCATCTTTACAGCAATGCTAAACAGTAATAACAAGCCTGACTGTTTAATTTGAATAGACAGATGGCATTGTCTCTTGCCCCACAATAGTCTACAAAAGCCTGCTTATTCCCAAATTATCAGTTTAGGGCATTCCTTTTCAGTTTGAGTAACTATGTTTCTGGATAAAATTGTATTTTGTAGTTTATTACGTTCAAAAATTGATAATGCTTGTTGTTATTCTGTGGGGTCAGTGACAGGATTGTTGGGTTTAAGAATCCTTAAAGAGTGAGTTTCAGAGTGATGAGTGCTTAGAGGGTTAGAGAGTAAAAGAGTGCTTCTAAAAAGCATTAAAAGTAGTGTATAAATATGGCATGGATGTCTCTTGGAAAACTCCGATGGAGTATGGACCAGTGATTTTATTTGTTGGCATAGATTTAAGTACCTCAGTGAGTTCCTCTAAGGTAATTGCTTCATCTTGAAGCTTCTGTGCTTTTCACATTTTCCTGACAGGAGTGATATGATAAAGGGGCACATTTTAATCAGCTCGAACAAAAAAAGAAATTACAGTGAAAAGGCAATTTGACAGTGGGAGATGCCATTAAGTCCCAAAATGAAATGTGCAAAAGATAGATTATAATGTGTCTGTAATCCAACCGATGTGTGAAAATCATTGGTCTCATGTAGGACAGGGCATGTTAAGAATGAGATGATTTCGAAAAAACAAACTTTTTCTGTTAAAAGTTTAATTAAAAGAAAAAAAATATTGTTACTACTGTTTATTTCAGCAGAAAGTTTTACTGCAGAATATTTCATATATTTTTCTACATTTTGAATGCGTTGAATACATAAAGAAAAAGTGGATTTAATAAATATTTAGAACTATGGTCCTAAATCACCTAACCTACCATGTAACATGTGGCGGTAGACTGGCAGGCAGGTGCTGGTAGATGGGCTCTCAGTGGCACAGGTGTTGGTGGGTTTATAATAACTACCTGGGTGGCCATTGGTGCACCTCGTATCAGTCCCCAGGTTAGTCTATGATTTCAGACTAGCATTTTTATCTATGAATTATGGTTTATCATAAGCTGCTTAGTGACTTTACAGTGAGTTCTGACTGTGCAGCTCTTGCTATTGTACTATTATACTGGAATCTGTATCTTTAGTTGAGTATTGACTTTGCAGTTTTCTGAAATTCAGTGGTGTTATTATTTTTAATAATATGTAATAATATTTATAATAATTATTGTTATTATTTCAGTATTTTTTGCATTATGAACATGTTTCCTCCCAGCAATCGATGTCTTTTCAATCTTTGCAAATGCTGTCATAACCTTGGAGGCACTTTCTCTAAAGGCACCAAGTAAAGTTAATTGGTTTTGTCCCAGAAGCACCTGCTTGATATTAACATTACTATCCTCATTGGAAAATAATCTGGTTGCATGTTTTGTAAGAGCAAAAAAACAAAAAAAAAACAACAATCAATCAATTAGAAAAAACAGTTTGTTTTATTATTTCCATGTATTATACAGAGACCAGTGCTTCTATTAAAGTGCATTTACATATTGTTATCCACTAGCTCTAATAAAAAATATGTATTTAAGTGCAAATGACAGGTAGGTATGAAGTAAAAAGTAACAACAACGTTCCAGCTAACTGGATACTATGCTACTTGTTACTTGGGATGTAAGAAAAGGTAGAAATGTTAGGGATCCTATGCATGCTTATAGAATAATTAAACACTGCACTTGTGTTGAACAAAAAAATAATTTGATTTGCAGAGATATTTCTTGACGGAAGAAGTAGTGCAGAGATGGACATTATTTTTAAAATAACATAAATTATTTTCAGAATCCATAACTGTTGGGCAAGAAACTAATATATTATTATATAAAACAGTTAATGGCCCATGAAAGACAGAATAAGTGATTACCTAAGCCCTGAATTTCCAGAAAAAAAACTGGGTCTTGTGTACCATTGCAAACAAGGCTTAAAGAGATTCTGGAATAACCCAATTTATGATTTCTTGAAGGTAGATGATAAAACACATCCAGGACTACAAGTACAGTGTACAATTGTCAGTATGACAAACACCTCCATGGAACTGATGCATAGTCTGTTAGAGAGGTGGTAAAGCAATGTAAACAATGCATTGCCAGTGTCCCAGGAAAAGCGATCAAAAATTTACAAATAATTCTACTAATTCTCTAGATTCATCAGTCCACACGTGTGGAACCATATCAGAGAACACTATGAAGCTGAATGAAGATGTCACAGAACATGTTACAGCTATTTCTCTAGAAGATCAGGCAAATCATAGAAGAACAATTCAGTATCTTCTTCTTGGTTCCTCCAAAAGAGAGATTAGAAAAAAGAAGCTGATTCTCAAAGCCCTTTACCATGACTTGTTTAATCACATTGTACCATAAAGGTAAGAAGTATTTAAAGACTTCTGTCTACATATTTAAAGGGATAATAAAATGTGAATACTCTCTGTTCTTGTAGGGCTTGGTATGCATGTGCAAAGCTATAGGTAGCTTACAACTCCCAGTAAGCCCTACAGATCTTCAGAAAGGAATCTACAGTGGCACCTCAGTTCCACTCTCTCAACCTCTCATTTACTAGGCAGAGGTTTCCAACTTATTGAAGGTGGGGGGGGGTTGATATGTAATATTCAGAGATAGGTGTCAGGGATTCCTAAAATCAAGCTGGAATGCTTATTTAACAATATGCAACAAACAAACAAGTAGCAGTGTGCCAGTGTAAGTCACTCTGGTTCTCAAACATTTCCCACTTTTATGCTGCACAATATTTGATTTAAACACATTTTTGACTGTTAGGCACTACTGACCTGGTATTGATCATTATTTCCTATAAGGTATGAATCACAAAGCACAGCTAATTTGTGTCAAAATGGTTGCAAACCAGAGGAAAAGTGTCAAAATTACACCAAAAAATTCAAAAAGGCAAACTTGTTCCCGTTTGTTTTTATGACTTTTTTCTTTTTGGTTTAAAAAAAAATTCTGGTTAAACAAATTGAAAAGGGAAAATAAGATATTTTGCCCCTTATTAACTATGCTCCTATGTGCTTTTGTAAGACTGTGGGGCTTATTCAAGAAACCCCGAACAGGTCCGAATTTATATTTATTCGCTACTTCCCGATCTTTGAATATTATGGAAACTCTGCGATGTGGCAAATTCATGACCAGTTTAGACGCTTATGACAGTGGAAGGCTTACAGAGCTCTTTGCATGCGCGTTCACAGGTAATTTGCCTATTCATCAAGTTTCGAAGTCTGTTGCGGTAGTGAATTTGAAGGTGCATTGTGTTGCATTTGCCAGTTTTACTTCCCCAGAATAAAGTGGCAAATTTGGGGGCTGATGGCAGGGCTCCTACCGTCGAACTGACTGTGCCACACTATGCAAGACACGGCTACTGATGCCGCCACTTCTAAACTATGGGAATTTTCTGTTTAGTGAATAAGGAGTAGAGAATTTGTGATGAGAATTCACTTTGACAGTCGAATTCTCACTTTCATGACTAAGCCCCTGTGTGTTGTTCCCCTTGAAAGCAAGCACCACAAAGGGAAAGAAATGCACAAAAATAATTCTATGAGTTATACATGTGCTACAGTAAGCAATAACCTTCTCGTCTCTTGGTAAGAACTGCCCTTAATTTTGCTGCAAAAAAAAAAATTTGAAATACCATTAATGATACAGTGTAAATCCTATGATGAACACGTAGTTTAACTCCATAGAAGTTAAATATAACATAAACTCATTTACACATAAATTGGGACAACAGGTAAATTGAGAATAAAAACAGAGAGCAGTCTTTTATAAATGTGTGTATATTTTTATTTATATAGCGCCACTAGGTTACGCAGCATGACATAATGAACATGACAACGAAGAGATATTTATTTTACCTTCTCAACTTTATTGATCTTTGTAAGTATACACTTATTAATTAGAAAATTCAGTATCTCTGTGTATTATTTTCTATTAAATACTTGAAACTAAAAATGTTTGACGTCCTTGCCATACTTCATTGCAGGCAAGAGGAAAGAATGATATAGGGGCATATCAGTCAAGGGCAGCCGTGTTTCAAAGCAGATGGGCCCCCCTGGGAGCAGGGGTCTGGTTGCTGCTGTAACTGTCACCCCGTTGTTCCGCCACTGACTTTCTCTTTTTTATTTGCATTTTACCTACTGTCCCAACTTTCTTTAACGTGAGTTTGTAGCTTTAACATTTTGAAATTAAAAAAAAAAAAATATTTGTGAGTTCTATAAAAATCAATTGCCTATTTTATCAAATGTCATTAAAATGATATTTTTCAAAAGTTAAAACACTATGAGTTTCGAAATAGGGATATCTGGATTAATGAGAGAAGTACAAAGCATCGGTTGTGAATAATTTAGCGCTGCTTGAAAAAAAATGTCAGAAAAGTCATAATTGGGTTCAGGTGCTCCTTCTGATGTGTAACCATGTCTTTGTTTGTGACAAAACATTCACTGCATTTGATTAAAATAGTTCAGGCATTTAATTGCTATTATTCTATCTTAAATGTATAAAGAAAAATAATAACAGAAATGTAATTAACCCTATTTCAACAGATTCATTAGATATAGGGGGATATTTATAAAGGTTTCTGATTTTTATACAACCAAATACAACCTTTCAATGTAAAAAAAGCGTTTAAAAGTGGCTTTAATAATGGTGATAAAAGTGTTAAGTGGTCGATTTTTCTATTCCCCATATCATCATCAAATAAATTCCACCCACTGGTGGGGCAAATGTTGTGGGCACATGGGAACACTGGGTCAGACCTAGATCTACTGAACTGAACGCATAGCACAGGGTCAGTCGGAGCAGCATAGCAGAGCTATGGTTTTTTTTTGCTGTGAGAAGACAACATTAAAACACAAAGTTGTATATTTCTATGATGGCATCAGGATACCAAAGTAATAGGCAAACTTCTTAAACATACATCGAAAAGACTATGGGCGAAATGCATTAAGCCCAAAAAGACTCCCCGCAGGAATTTCGATTTCCATAATCTGGAAATCGGGTCTTTCCACCAAAAAGTAGCCATAACTTCTATGGCTACAAAAAGTTTCGGTGGAAAAACCCAATTTCCAGATTATGGAAATCGAAAGACCCGATTTCCAGAATCTGAAAATCGAAATTCCAGCGGGAGGATCTCGCGAGATCACCTCCTGCGAGAATGTCGGAAAGACCTATAGCGGTCTTTCTGACTTTCATAAATTTTGCCCTATGACTGCATGGTACAGGGTTCCAAAAGACCCAAGATAGCAATTACATATCTCACTCTATGTTGTTTCTTAAGCTTTGGTTAAATCACTGTCCTGGCAGCCATTTGTTGATCATTTACAGAACTTTTCAATATTAAGTATAAGACAAGGAGAAAGAAGAGAAAACACTCAACAGGCAATAGTCAATGATCAACAAATTAAAGCAAATGAAGTATATAGTGTAATACGTTTAATTATATTAACATAAAAATAACTAGTTCCACTTGCAAGAGCAATTAGTAATATATGACCATAGACAAAAAAATCCACAGGCACTCCAGCTAAGTAAAAACCACCTTTATTATGACATTAAAAAGCCTCCAACAATATATCATAGGAGCATATCAGCACTACCACGTTTTACTCTGAATAGCGCTTAATCATAGACGATAGTCCTATAGTGAAACACAAAATTTTCTTATCCACGGGAATCCTTGGCAGACACTCTACGCGAATGGGAAAAATGTGCTGGCCTTAAGAGAGAACAGAGACAGAAACCTCTAGTGTAGAGAGACGTTTGACACCATAAGAAAGTTACTGGAAAAATGCACTCACATTTTGTAGCATAGATAAAAGCAAAGATCAAATAGGTTCCATCCTTTCAGTAAGGAAAAAGGTAATTTCTTATGCGTTTCGCCTGTTCAGGCTTCCTCAGGAAAATTGTAGCTAAACATCATCTGATATCTTTTCAATTTCTTTGAGGAAGCCTGAACAGGTGAAATGTATAGGAAATAACCTTTTTCTGATGAACTCATTATTTTATGATTTCATGTGAGTGTAAACTTTGCTTTTTCATTAAAGGTGTTTTAATTACTGCACTATTGTTTCCACCTTGTAGCGAACCTCAAAGTCCAGCTGAGATTTGGGATCCACTTACTGAGGCATGGAACCTATTTGATCTATGCTACAAAATGGGAGTGCATTTTTCCAGTAACTTTCTTAAGGTGTCATTTGTCAGAAACGTTACATTTCAAATCTATAAATATATACATACATACATTATTATTATACATACATACATTATTATTATACATACATACCAAGGTAATCCTTTTATGCCCTGAGACATGAGCTCAAAAAGTTATCAAAAGAATTTCACAGAGATGCCAGTCTATGGTGACACTTTCAGCTTATCTTTAATATTCATTCTAGTCTCTATTATCAATAAGCAGTTTTAGCTACTTGTCAGACATGTGCTAGGTGTCTAAAAATGATAAACTATTTCACATATACTAAACTGTTGATCTTGAAAAATCTAGATTAGCTGATGTTTATCTATTCACCTGACAATATTGTACCTCATATATTCAAATAATGTCGTAGACCACATATGGAGTTTGTCATTACAACTAATAAAGTATAAATAGCCCTTAATGAATCAAGATTAATTAGACCATAGATTGCACAACTATATACTATTTAAAAAAGTAAAACAAAATCAGTTTAAAATGTATAATGTGCTTTCATAGAAAGTGCAACAGAGAAACTATATCTCCTTATTTACTTAATCTCTTAGTCTATTGTACTGTCTAACATACCATCACATTGCATCACATTCATACATAAGCCAATAGTATTTTACAAGTTCCCTTGACATCTTTCTATTTTTACTAAGATCTTCTTAATTTACAAAGGATGCATATACAACTTAATGTCTTATATTCTATTTTCTATAAACTGTATGCTGAATTTATGTAAAATATAATTATAAATTTGATAAATTTGCATTGCAGGGAAAACAGCGTGATAACAATAAACTCATGGCTGTGAAAGTTGTAAGAGACACAGAGGTAAAGTTTATTTCCTCTTTTAATTAATAGATATCTGTATGCATATGTTTTTATTTTATAAAGTGCTAGATTACACAGCGCTGTACAGAGATTCATCATTCACTTCAGTCCCTGCCCTATGGAGCTTCCAATCTAGTTTCAGAAGCATACACATGTATGTTTTTATATTGTGGGAGGAAACCCATACAGGCGTGGGAAGAACATATAAACTCCATGCAGATGAAATCCAGTGTGGAATTGAGCCCAGAGCCTCAGCACTGCAAGGAAGCAGTGTTAACCACTGAGCCACCATACTGCCCTATTGTAAAAGGTGTTTATTATATAGTAACATAGTTTATAAGTAACATAGTTTATAAGGCTGAAAAAAGACTCAAGTCCATCCAGTTCAGCCTGCTATCTGCTAACAATTTCCAAGAAATGTTTTTTTTCACACACTACCATATGAGCATCATTAGTATGTGCAACGTTAGTTGTTTTTATGTAAAAGTGCAAATGATTTTCCTAAATAGATAGAATTTAAATATCCTGTTGTGTTGTTATATCTAAAAAAGTATTCAAAAAAAGATTGTCTATAGTATATAATGAGACTCTATGCATACTGTACATCTATCTATCCCTTGCTCTGCATCAGGATATTATATAAAGAATTTTAATGTCACATACTAGGTCATCAAAATGTATAAATCTGATAAAAATGCATTACAATGTTGCCTGTTAATAGAAAGGATTCACTGGAGTGACTAATGTTTTCTTCTAATCAATTTAGTAAGTTAATAAGTCACCACAATGAAATTGTCATTGCACAGGCATAAATGATTTGCATAATACTAATTGACACCTGCCATGTGTATTTTTAGTTGATTTTGGAATCGGTCAGATATTAGAACAAGGGCAGAAGTGTAATTGCTGGTGCGGAACCCCACTATGGATGTCTCCAGAGGTTGACAAAAGTGAAGGTAAAATTTTTTTTTTGGTATTGTATTGATATAGCATGCAGTGCTTTACACAGATAAATCATTCACTTCAGTCCCTGCCCCATAGAGCTTACAATCTAGCTTCAGTCTTACACACACAGGTATGTTTTTGGGAGGAGGATCACACTGTGGGGATGGCATGCAAGCTCCATGCAGATGAGGTGCATTTTGGGTGGAATTGAACCCAGAGCCTCAGTGCTGCAGGGCAGAAGTGTTAACCACCGAGTCACTGCCCCTGTTTTCAAGGTTTAAACATATTTCTAATCAGTGCTTTTTTTGTGAAAAAATATTTGCTGGTACGCATTTCATATTTGCCAGTACGCATTTCTGATTCAGTATTCAATACATTAGTCAATGTAAGTCTTCAGATTTCCTGGTACGCCATACCGGCGCGTACCGGCGCAGAAAAAGCACTGTATATAATCATGAATGCTGAAACCTTTACTGGATGTAGTATTTATATCATGTTTATCATTAACACTATCATTCTTTGATATTAAAAATGATGCTCTCACACAAATCTAAATCAACCCTATTTGTTATATCTAAGATGAGGGATCTCTTGAATATAGTTATAAATGTTTTCTTTTATAAATGGAAGAGTTGTTTCGATTATCCCTTTGCAGCACACTGAAATCGAATGCAACAAAACAGCCCTTTTTATGACAAATATGTTATTGATATTTGATTTGTTGTGGGGAAATTTTAGCTAAATGATCTACCTTTAGATCTACTCACCAGTTTCATACTTCCTGTAAATTCACTCTGCTTTTTTAAACTTTTTGCCATATTGGGTGTGTTTATAAATACATACACTTCTTATTCATCATGGTAAGATGTAACAATAGGGATCAAAGAGACCACCACCATGTTATAGCATTATCATACCTGATATACTGAAAGTACAGGGTCTATCAACCTAAACAGTACTTTTGGCTGTAGTGTTGTCTTGTAAAACTACCGGTGCTAGTATCTCATGACTGCCATGTTGAATCCTCATTAATATGCTAATGAACCCTGACATGTATTTTTTTTTGACTGGTTGGGGAATGTCACATGACACATTAAACTGTGAATATCAATTAAGCACATATAGCTTTCTCAGCAGAGGTAGTGCTGAAATGCTACAATGACTGCCATATAGTTATGAAATAATTCTTGCAGAAGAACAGAAATAATTAAGTAGGTGGCTTGCAAGGGTAAAACTATGGGCTTATTGTTTTGCTGTGTAATTTATTAGGAGACTTTAGTTCTTCTTAAGTTTAGTAGTGTTTGAAGGTTTTTAATTTAGCACTTATAAATTCTTTACAGAAATTTTTATTACTATTATATTTTTATTTTACCACTCTGCATTCTAACCAGAGACTAAAAGAGTTTTGTAGAAACAAAACAAATGTAACTTTGATACCTTTTAATAGCTAAGTATACTGGAAATCATTGCAAGCTTTCAAGACTTTAAGGTCAGTTCATCTGACAGACTCAGTAGTTACATGTAATTATTTGTACTTTTGCATACCAAAATCCTATGAAAAACTGTTGGGTAAAATCTGTACAGGTCCATGTGTAAATGTTTTGTATTCTAACTATTTATACTTGATCATAAAACAAATAAATAAGACATAATAACTTTGAATCAATAAAAAAAAATAAGTCTAAAGTGGACAGCCACTTCAAACATAACAGGTATCAAATTTAACGTCAGTTATAGTATACACAGTGTCTAAAAATATTTACTCCCTTGGAATTATTCATGTTTTTATGTGTAGAAACATTAACTTACAATGTATTCGATAAGCCACGTTTTACTCTAGTCAACATGAAATAAAATTTTAACTTTAATGCCAAACTGATAACATATTTCTGCAAAATAATTTAAACTTATTACAAGTATTGAATGCAAAATAATTGGTGATACTTTATAATCCAATTTTCCCATATTCCTTAGAACAAAATATGAAATATCCTAGTGACAAATTCCTAAAAAAAATAGACATCCAATTTATTTTTCACAATTAAGGTCGGTATATGGTGAAATACAGAATTTACTAAGCTTCATTTAATCCACAACCTAATCCAACATTAAAAATGATCTTCACTCATTGCATGTAAAAACAGCACAATCATCTGATTGCTATATCATAGATAATATAGTAATACAAAACAAATAAAGCTGAATTTCTTGTTCAGCTCACATGGCGTTAATGTTTGTAATGACTTTCATATTGCAATAATTGGGATGATTACGATTCACAGCCTGACGAAGGGTGGTCTTACCCCCCGAAACGTTGCTGTAACCTGCATCTGTGGTCCATTAAATTAGGTTCTTTACCTACCTGCGTGCCTGTGTG
>JAKJJM010164943.1:0-10894 GCA_021901965.1 Pipa carvalhoi
ATGTGTTTTAGGTCTTTTAAATCTTGCTTAGTGCATGGCGCTGAGTCATCTGTGGCGGGATTTGTCTCGTCATGTTGTGTGGGGGTTTTGTTAGATATATTGGAGCTTGTTTTAGATTTGAAAAAGTTGGAGGCTCCTTCAGGGTTGGCGGAGCTTCTGTTTCTGCCCCCCGTCATTTCGTTTTGTTCTGTGGTTGGATATGTTTGTCTCAAGTATATTTGTTTTCTCTCCCTTTCTCCGTCCCTCTCCTCTCACTCCACGTGATTGGGTCTCTTTTGTCTGGTGAGGGGTTGTTGGGTGCTTGCTGTTTGGCTTGTTTTTCAGTGCTGCTGTGTAGTGTATATTGAGGGTGTATCTGTGGGTTGTGGGTTGTTCTTTTAATATTACCCCCTGTCTTTCCACTCTCCATTCCTGTCAGTCCCCCAAGTGTTTGCACCCTCTGTTGGTACCTGTTGTCCCTTGTCCAGCTGTCCTTGGGTCCTCTTTGTTAGGCTTGTCAGCCTTCGTTCCCTTTCTGTGCCTGCTGTTCTTCTGACACAGGCCCGCTCTCTTCCCTAGTGCTGTCACTGGCACCGGCGTGAAGCTGCTCCTCTCTCTCCTCCCGTCTCCTCCACCTCCTCGCAGCGTCGGACAGTCTCCCCGGTCTCTGTGGGTGTCAGGGTTGTTTTTTTGGCAGCTGTATTTGGTCCCCGGTGTGAAGCTGTAGCGGGTCGGTCTCGGGTGTCCCACGAGTTATTTTCTCAAGCCGCCATCCTCCTCGGCAGTCAGACGAGTAAGATGTTTTCAATCTCCAGCGCTTGCTTGAATATTCTGTCTTAGGCCATGAGGTTAAATATGTTTTTGGAGGTTTTAGAAGATCTATGGGTATGGTGCTCAATCTTTTAGGGTACCACCACAGACCATTGAATTGTCAAGTGAGTTAACAGTATCAGGAATGTAACTTACCGCGACCGGGTCCTGCGTTGTGGCTCCGCCCCCTCACTGCAACGTGACTCCGCCTCTTCTGCTTATTTAAACCCATCTGACGAAAGGCCCAGTGCCCGATTATAGAACTTGTTTCTGGGTTTCCGTTGTGCCTGTTTTCCGTGCTTATCCTGCTGTTCTGATTACTCCTGTTTTGACCTCGGCCTGTTCTTCGACTACTGATTTCTGCCTGCCCTGACTTTGGTATCGTTTATGGTTTTCCTCATCTGCTCCTTCCGCCCGTCTGTTCCTGTTCCAGACCCGGGGTCGCAACCTGGTTGCTCTCGGCAGCGGAGCCCATATTCCCTTGCGGGGGTCCCTGGTGAAGACCTGGGGTAACTTAGACTCCGCGATCTGGACATTGAGTACCCCTCTGTTCTGGATCCTGTCATCAGCACCGCAGTCTCCTTCTCCACCTTAGTTTGGTGGTATCCTCCCTCACCGAACCCTGACAACCAGTCCTTGGAGCAGTTCCTTTTTTGAACGTATGCTTTAGCTCACCAAGACAACTAGTATGAGCCAGATTTGCTCTTAAAAAAGAACATTTTGCTATGAACTAGAGAACATGGTTATTAACAGTTTATGAACTACATTTACATTACTGAACTAAGACTATAGTACTATATTACTGAACTAGGACAAATCATAGTGTGAACCTCAGCTGGATTTGTAAAATCATATGCTCACAGACTAGAATCAGACTAAGGCTCCTCTGGCCTCACAGCTGCACTATGGATGAATCCTAATGCTTTTGGCTCTGTAGAATCCATTTTAGGACCAGCAGGTCTTAGGACACACTGGCAACAAATGATTTGGGTCTTAGCTCACACTGGGTGAGGAATGGCACAAAAGTCAACTGGTGAAGTACTGGAACAAATACATACTGGCATAGAGATAAGGTAGCTGCAAAAGGGCTCAAAGCCACTGCAAAAACATACTGGTATGGAGATATATATATATTATTAAGGTAACTAGCAGACAGCTGTTACAGGAACAGAATAATATATAAAAATTGAAACAGATTGCTGACATGCTACAGACTGGGTGCCAGCATGACTAAACTGGCTAAAGAGAAATTCTGAAATTGTGATGGATGACAAGTAGCTGACCATAAATATTCAGCACAGAAGCCAACCAGCATGGAGCTGGGGCAGGAGACATGTCTTGGAGAAATAAAACTACATTTTTGTAACGGTTTATATGAAATAATCTGCATAGTAGAGGTCACAGAATTCAGCAAAAGGCTTTCCCCAAACCATGAACAAATTCTACTAGATATAACATAAGATATACATATACAAAGAGTATCTGTAGTATTTAATAAATAAATCTGGCTTATGTAATTAAAAGTGGTTACTGGAAACCCCCTCAAATAAAAAAAAATGTCACTTTTCAACATAAAACTCCTATTAAACTGTTAACTCGAGCTGATTCTACCAGTTTGCTACCTTCTTTCAAATGAGCAGTGGGAGTGGTTTTTCCTTCTGAACAGGAAACTACTCTGCAGCACAATGATTGGTTCTCTTTTATGCAAATCTTCATTCCTACCCCTTCACATATAGGAAATTATGTTTTTATTTTCTTGATAAAACTTTACATCACTCTTAAATATATAGGTCAAATCTGTAATGCAGCAGATACTTCTTAAAAAATGTCTTTAGTTACATCTATAGATACAGATTATCCTGTGCCTGTAGCACTCAGTGTTAATGTTAACAGTGTTCCTGAGCTGTGGATCGCCAGATGAATACTGATCTAACAGCAGTACACTTTGTGCAGCGGTTCTCAACTGTTAGTTGAGCACAACCCCTGCGGTGACATCATTGCGCGGGGGGGTGCCGCGTCACGTGATGACGTTCAGCCGCAACGTCATCACATACACGCATCACATGATCACGTTCAGCCACAATGTCATCACGTATGCCAGTCACGTGATGACGTTGCAGCCGAACGTCATCACACAATGGCCCCTATATAAGAGGGCCTGCAAAGCCGGCAAGCTCAGCAGCGGTTTGCGACCCCTGTGAGACTGTCGTTCGACCACCAAAGGGGTTGCGACCCACAGGTTGAGAACCGCTGACTTAGTGGTTATCGGCTAAAGTGAGAATTCAACTGTTGAATTCTCAAACAGCAGATTTCCATAGCAAATCCGCGACTGCAACAATTTTAAACTTGCAACCGCAACAATATTCTCATAGTAAAGTTGTGACCGCATCAGCATCAGTCTATTATGTAGAATGTGACAGTCATTAACTGGTGAATTTACTACATCGCAGAATATGGGGAAGTGGCGACTTCACTCCTTCCCGTGACTTCATACTTTTAGCCAATAACCCCCCGTGTCTCCTCTTCACTCCGGTAACATTCAGTAAAGTAAGGCAGTCCCAACAGTGCAATAGATGGAGGGTCGCAGCAGGTTCTCGGCACAGACGTATTTATAAAGCAGAGCAATGTGACAAAACCATGATGCTTTGTATCCCACCCGGCTTGTACTCAATAGATAGGGAATGGAAAAGAGCAGCTTTTGCAGCAGGGAGAAGCTCTGCCAGAGTTTGTAATCTGACAGGAAACTGTCCCAAGACAGAAGCTATTTAGTTCTCACTGCACTGCCTGCCACTGTACTCCCCCACCTGACATGCTGCTAGTGATTTAGGTCTCTTTGTACTGCCTGTCACGGCATCCCCCAGATTGCTCTGACAATTAATAATGTTCTAGTCAGCGGCTAAGTGAAAATACAGGGAGCAGAGAGAAACGGAAGTTTTAAGGTGGGTGGCACTACTCTATTTATATCAAAATATATAATAAGTAAAGTTTCAACTGCTTATTTAAGCAATAGTACATAATTTGGAATGTTTAGTTTAGCCTAAAGGATTTTGGATGCCAGCCTTCAGATCCCCTTCAAGAGCTATTCTATACACGCCCCAGATTTTAGCAACTTCTCCTAGCAGAAACAGAGTGATGCATTTATTTACATTGGTCAGAGGGTCGTACATTCATATGTTAGGAATATTTTTACACATCTGAAGGAATTACGTGAACATATTTTGTAACATATTTATCAAATCAACATTCTCTCATACTGTATGTTCTGCTTTATATCAGAGACATTTACTGTGGTAACATGGTGTGATTTTGATAAAAAATAAAGCTACTTTAGTAGTTTTTTTTTTTTTTTTGTTTTTTTTTAGTAATCTAAAAGTAATACTGACATTGTTTGAATTGTTTTATTACTTACTCAACTGAATGTACTACCAGTACCTACTTATGTTAAATGGACGTACAGCTAAGTTAAGCTAGCCTGGTAGTACATGTGCAAATATAGAATGGGTCATCTTTTATCTTTTTATCAATTTTCATCAGTTTATGAAAATTGTATCCAACTTCACAGATTGATAATGTTTTTCAGGTACTACAGTACTTATCTGCTGCTGGCCCCAATGGCTGCTTGATATGTAGAAAGAAGCCTTAGAGATGATTCCCAGGAACATTGCTAGAGAATGTGCCCCAGGTCTTGCTGAAATTTAACTTTTAGAAACCTTTGAAATTAGTTTTTAACTTAATGGATGCTGGAGGTATATACAATTTATATAAACAATCAACATGCAATATTTGAAGGCACAGCCAGTGGGAACCTCAGGTACAGTAGTAAAGGTTGGAGAGCTTGAATCCATTTTTAATATGCATCTCTGATTGTGGGCCTGTGCCCAAGGCCTCATGGTATCCTGGTAACATTTTTGCTGGTTTCCGTATATGCTTATATTCAGCTCAGCATTGAAGCACTCAAACATCTTTGCAGCATAGGGGAAGCAGTCTGGCCTAAAACCTGCTTTAAATTCAATTACAGCTTATCATTTACCACATGTACAAAAAGTATATTTGCAAGAAGGATTATTGCCTATAGTTATTTAATCCAGATTAGCAGTATGTCATAGTAATAGTTTATTATTTTGAAATATATTTACCCATATGAAAAATGTAACAAATGATTTGTAAAAGCTTTGGAAACTATTCCTGTTAAAAGCACTGTGATTGTTCTCATACTGTGTTTAATATGAAACTCTGGCTCAAGATTTTTAAATTACACATTACAGTGTTCTTGTTTTTAGGGATCAAAGCAATGCTGGAGTTTAAACCTTTTTAAAGGTCAGTCAGCCACCACAGATCTCAGTGGTTTACCTATCTATCAGACCTATCGATTTTATAAGAGATTAAACCAAAGTTTACTTTTTCTTTAGGTCTTTTCCTGACAGAACTAACCTTGCTAAAACAAAACTCGCCAATAACAGAAATGTTATGTCATGTTGTGTAAGATAGCTCATTCAGTTTTAAGTTAATCAAACTTTACAATAATCAATTTAGAACCAATCATCATTGATAAGTACTTCAGATCAGAAAATGTAGTCATAAAATATATTTTTAAACTATGAACTTGCATCTCATTGTATAATATTTAACAGCTGAGTAAAAAGTTATCTTACTTGTTTAAGCAGTTTTCATAATTGAAGGTTGCTTTGAATCCATATATAGAAAATGTGACTATACTGGCAAATATAGATGTTGCACTGTTTATCAAAGAGACTATAATAGCATGTTTTTCACAATTGTTGTTTGGTTCATTATAGCTGGCAAATGCAATAAGGCTTCCAAATCCAAGTCCCAGTGAGAAAAATATTTGTGTTGCAGCATTAATCCAAGTTTTAGGATTTGCCAATTGGTCCAGCTGTAATTTTATTAAAAAAAATAAGTTATTGCATCAGCAGTTAACAATAAATGAATATATAAATATCAATGACATAGTATAAATGGCAGTTAAAGCCTGAGCCAATGACCTAATGATAATGGTCCAGTTATATTCCATGAAAATGGCAAAATTGCAATGTTTTTAATAGAGATTTGCACAGACCTCTGTGTTTTGGTTCTGATGCCATTGCTATGTTAATAGTCATGTTTTTTGGCAAAGGTTTTGTGTTTTGATTTGTAAAACCACCACACAAAATACATTTAAACACCAGGTAACAAACAAGGAAGCCATTACTCCCAGCAGAGAAACAGCACAGCAGAGCGCTTGGTCGTCCGAGACTTATGGGTCTTGTTGCTACCACTGTGACCACTTTAGGCCTCTGCACCTGGGGGTAAAGGTAATTGGTTACAGGAGGGGTCCTTCAGATCTATACTATGGGAGGGGCTTCATGGGTTTTCCTTTCCTTAATCCTACCCCAATTATCCATTGGGATAAGGGTAATAAGTTCACCTGATTGGTCAATGCTGACCCTCAATCCCATTCCTCAGTCAGGGGGGCAGTGGTCACTGGGGGGTGGTGGGGGGTTAAATTAGAAAATAAAGGGGGTTCATATCCCTTCCTAAGGGCCAACACCCTCTACATGAGCCTACATTGTCCCCATGTCCTGTTTGCTGTTTTGTCTGGATACCTTTCCTTTTATTTATGCAATGCTGGTTGGATGACTTTTTTTAACCAGAATACATATCTTGTGTTGGTAATTGTTAGGTTGAAGAGAAAGTATATGAGATAGGAATATCTTCTATAAAAAACATAAATATGAAACCACTGAATGTAAATAATATGTTCCAAAAATCAATTCCTCACAATGAAAATTAGAATACTTGACCTTTTAAAAAAGGTCATCACACAAAACATTTTAAAGATGAGCTAAAGTCACAGGCTGCCAGCCAACCTCTTACTAGCTAAAATGTCCCTATAGGTAAGCAAATCATTTTAGCAACAAAGAAGCAGGGCTTCTTCAGACCCAGTGCTGATGTATAAGCCACACTCTGTCTGGCTTACAAATATACAAAGAGGGCCTGTGCTCTAGACACACAAAAGGGGAAATTCCTAATCACTTCATTACAGAGGCAGGGGTGTCAAACTCTGGCCCAGGGGCCAAATTTGGCAGTACAGTTTAATTATATTTGAGAAAACAAATGTCTATTACAGCTGGCCCACCAGCAGACAGTGCATGCACTGCTAATACCATTAATCCCAAAATGCTCTGCTGGTGCGATGGCACGTCAATTAGGACCCACAAGTGCCCCCTCCTCTGACATTAATTTGCTTCATAAAGCAAAGTCACATCAGGCCACCCCTCCCAAAATGACTAAACCAAAGGTGGAAAACAGAAGATTTCAAGAAAAGTGTGAAGCAGAATATCTGCATGGCAGATATAAAGTGGCTTTAGCTACCCTTTAAGTACTGCTTTTGAAATTATTCAGGAATTAGAAGTTTATAAATAGCACGATCTTTTGAAAAAGGGATTGCTGATATTTATTGCATGAGATTTGTATGGAAACAGCTACACTGACTTCAGACAGATCTATGATGAGTGAGGGCTCTGCAGCAAACACTGTAATATTCTATGACCAAAGTTTATAATGTGTATGGCAGGGAAACTTTTTTTTTTAGCAATAGTGAAGGATGGTGATATGAATTGATTCAAGTAACTGGAGCTGTTGCATTCCTCCAGAGACAATTTAATAGAGATCACAGTTTCCAGTATTAAAATGTATATCTGCAGGAATGAAATGCAGAAAGCTTGCAGTTCATTTAGAACAGCGGTTCTCAACCTGTGGGTCGCGACCCCTTTGGGGGTCACACAACCGCTGCTCAGCCATCCCGCTCCACAAGTCCCTTTTTATAGGGGTGGTTGAGTGATGACGTGCGGCCAAACGTCATCACATGATACACGTCATGTGATATTTGCCCGCAACGTCATTACGGACCGGGCACCCCCCCGCGGTTACGTCATTGCGGGGGTTATGGACCAAGAGAGGTTGAGAACCGCTGATTTAGAAAGAGAAACAAAGCCAAATATCTGATTTGCAGTAGCAGCTGCCTCCCCTGACTCTATATAGTTTTTACCCATGCTCTGCAGTTGCAGCAGGAAATAAAAAAAAGAGGTCTTAGAAGAGGACATTTTCTACTGCTATGTCTCTCTTTCTGATATACATACATACATACATATACATATATATATATATATATATCTCTCTTCCGTCATGTAGAATAACCTCTACAAGCGCTGCAATCATTATATGTTTCCCCAACCCTGCGTTACTATGGCTCAAAAACAGCAGTTTCTTGAATCAGCCTCAGCTGTGGGCTGAATATCTCCTTTAAAAGGTCACTTGGAAAAAGCCCTGGGTGGGGTTTGTATTTGCACAGTAGAGAGTTAGCCCTGTGCTGTGTCACTTCCTGCCTCCATTTTGTTTTCTTACTACTTTGACTGGAGCATGCATGTTTGGGCTAGCTGAAGTATCAATTTCTGACCTTAGCAACACCAGCTTCAGCAAAGTATCTGCAACAACAGCAGCAGCAGCCGCAGCAGTGAATGTGTCAGTAAAGTTTCCACTAGGAGAGTAGAAACGGCATAAACCACTTCAGAGATAAGCACAGTATTGTAACAGTGTTTATAGCTGTGTCTAAGGTGAATAAATCACATTCTGATTCACATCGCTGTGCTACTGCATCTAAATCTGTTGAAGCTGAGCCTGCTCTGGTCCTGTCTACTCCACATTCTGAATACGAAGGTAAGAAAGTCTCCCAATCACTATCCACCAGCCAGTTACACCTTCATTCGCCTCATGTGGGGACAGAACAGTCAGAAATTGATTCTTCGGCTAGCCCAATACATGCTCCAGTCACAGAAGAAAACAAAATGAAGGCAGGAAGTGACACAGCACAGGGATAACTCCAAAAACCCCCGCTAGAGAAAAGCTTTATGGACAAAGACAGAGGGAGTGCATGATTTGGCCAGCATATGGCAGAGCAGCAACCATACATGGAAAATAACAGAGAATAGAAAACACAATGATATAAACAGCTAAATAACAATATATATAACTGAAGGGAACAGCACAAAATGCACAAGCAGTCACCCACCAAGTTAGCTTGTGACAACAGCAGCAAGTTAATCTGCAATTACAACAGGAAATAAAGGCCTTGCCTGAGAGGACTCCTCTGGGGAGTATACAGGAGACCCCTCGCAAAGCTGTGCAGAAAGCGATACAAAAGATGACTCCTGCAGATGATGTGGAGGCATACCTGATGATTTTCAAAAGAATCTCTAAACAGCATAAATTAGCAGAAGCTGACTAGGCTACTGTTATAGCGCTGTATCTTACTGGGGAGCCCCAGAAGCTGTATAATGATATGCTACTGGAGGATGTGCAAGACTATACAAAACTCAAAGAGGAAATTTTGGCCCGGCTGGGAGTCACCTTGCAGGTGCTTGCCCAAAGGATTCATGTCTGGGAATATGATACTGAGAAATCCGCCAGGTCCCAGATGTGTGATCTTCTTCACCTAATAAGTCAATGGTTGCAACCGGAAAAGTTAACAACCAAACAGATCGTAAATAGAGTGGCCTGTGATCGCTTCTTGTGTGCCAGGTAAAGTTCAATGCTGGGTAAGTCAAGCAGGACCTAAGACTTGGTTGACGTCAGTGAAAGAATCCTTGCAGAGACAAGTCGAGTATAGGTGATACCTTTTATTGGTTAACTGAATAGATGGCAAATGCAAGCTTTTGAGACTACTTAGGTCTCTTCTTCAGGCTAGTTTGTCTCTGCTTAAATCTATGGCTAACACGGTGCTACACTCTACTGCTTCTGAAAGAATCCTTGTTACAGAAGGAAATCTACAGGAAAGCTCCAATAAACGTGTAATCCCAAAGAATAAGAAAACGCCAGAATATGGTAAGACTGTTCCTGCTATCACAGGTGTCAGAGGTATAAGGAAGGGTGGGTCTGGAGTAGATATGTCTGCCAGGCCATTACTTCCCCTATTCTCCTAAACAAAGATCCCCTACAATTGAACCCAAAGCCATTATATGCTGGCGGTGTCAAGGGCCTGGTCAAATTGCGACTAATTGCCCCATGAGGGAAGAACCCATGGAGTATGATGAGGTGAGGCCCCACTTATTGTATGCAGCCGCAATGTGCGCAGCACAACCTACCCTAGTACCCGAACAGATGAACTGTTCCGTCAGCATCGACGGGTACCCTGTAAATGTACTGTTGGACTTGGGGAGTATGGTAACCCTCGTACATTCCAGTTTGGTGGATCCCCAAAAGTTACAGAAGCAACCCATGGGGGTTATTTGCATACATGGGGACACCTGAGAGTACCCCACTGCTATGGTGACTTTTGAAACTGCAGTGGGATGTATTGAACACATGTGAGGGTGGTAAAAAAACCTGTTGCATAATGTGATTGTTGGGAGGTATTTTCCCATATTTTGAAAGTTGTGGGGAAAACCTCAGGGTAAGCCCTCTATAGAGGGTGCTGCTGATGCACTTGGTGAAAAAGAGGTGATAGGGGTGACCCCTGACACAGATGGTAAATTTCCCCTAAAGATGTTGGTTGGGGAAGAGGAGGAGGAAATTGCTTAGCCATAGTCAGGGATGATTTTTGCACTGTGCAGTTACAAGACCCGACCCTAGCAATAGCAAGGCAAAATGTAAAGGTAATAAATGGTGAACCCCAGGAGCTGAAAAGGTGTTACCCCATTTTTCCGTAGAAAGGGATATGCTGTATTGCGTTAATAAGGTGCACGGGGAAATCGTGGAACAGCTGCTAGTACCCCAGACTCACCACAAGAGAGTTATGGATCTAGCTCACACCCATCCCTTAGACGGCCATCTTGGTTCTGACAAGACAAAACGAATCACCCAAAGGTTTTATTGGCTAGGCCTGTATGAAGAGGTTAGGAGGTATTGTACATCTTGTCCTGTATGTCAACTCACTGCCCTCATGCCTCACTTCTAGTGATGAGCGAGCCCTAAAAAGTTTGAGTTTGAATCAAAACCAAATTTTTTTGAGAGGACCTAAGGACAGATTGTATTTAACTATATTGCTTATGAATCGTCTGTCTATGTGAGTACCTGACTTTTGATTAAAATTGGCTTCACTATACATACT
>JAKJJM010165026.1:0-13124 GCA_021901965.1 Pipa carvalhoi
CGGGTCCATGCGGCTAGCCCCCCCCCCCCCGACAGTCACAAGGGACAGGCTGGCCCTCGACGCCTCTTGGAGCTGTCAATGTGGCCCCTGAACAAAAGTAATTGCCCACCCCTGCCATAGACTGTCTCTATTGAATGAGCTAATGTTGTTTGGAGGTGATAGGTCCACTTTAACTCAGGATAACCCTAACAGATATGTCCACAGGTGATGTTAATTATCAGCACATGCCAAGTACTTTCTAATATTCTAAACATTAATAAAAAAAAAAAACTTTTCCTAAAAAGAAATACAAAAAGTACTGACAATAAATACATCCCTTTACTGATGAGGCCTATTAGGCCCAAAACACATTTGTACAATAATGTATTTTTATTTTATTTTCCACAAAACAAGTAATGTTCATCATTAGTGCACGACTCCTCTGGGCAATGATCATGAGGTAGGTCTCTGTATATTTATATTTGCATGTATGTATAATTTTTTATTACAATAGAAACTGACAGCGACTTTTTTTAAATTTCAATCTTTTTCATGTCTACATTTTATTTATTTAGTTCCAACAATTAAAGCAGAGAGTATATGCAGCATGCTTGGGCTATTGACTATATGGAGCGATAACCCTTCCTCCAACAGGTAACTTGCAGTTGGACTAATCACCCTCCATACAGCGGCCCCTCTACCAGCCCTCTGAGGGTATAAAGGTGCACTGTCCATACAGCGACCCCCTCCAGCCACTAAGAGCTTTCCCCTCTATTAAGCCCTGTAAGAAAATGCCCCCACCCTGTACAGCTTCCCCATCCATTAGCTCTCCAAGGGTAATAAACCTCCACCATTCACACATTGTCCCAAGCACGGAGCACTGCAGACATAATCTCCCCCCCCCCAAGAGCTGCCCCTGCATGGGAAAGGCTCCCACCCTCCACTGCTTCTTCATCCCTCAGCCCTGTTTGAGTAATGACCCCTACCCAGCACCCTCTTCCAACCCTGCAAGAGAAATCCCTTCCATCCCCACAGCCGCCCCCCATTTCGGCTCTGCAGGAGGAATATCCCCGTAGTGAAGCCTACACAGCGCTGTGCTGGTAACTAACACACAGAGGGTGAGTGCACACTGAGTCCCCGGCCCCGCAGCACCACAAACAACACGCGCCACCAGCGACATCCCACTTTCCCTCTCCTTTACACTGCTCCGCCCAGTCCCAGCAGCGAGAGGTCACGTGGTACAGTGCCGGTCACATGACGGTGATGTCACCGCAAAACCCTCAGACCTCTGGGAAGCTGCATCTGTTTGCTGAGCGGTGCTGGGGATGGCGACTGCGACTTCAGCATCAGCAGCTGCTGCGAATAGTGCAGAGAGGAGCGTGCTGGTGAGTGCCTGGGAGCGGCTGTCACTGTCATATAATGTTAATATTACTGACAGGAGCTCATTCCTTTACATTACAGCTGTGTATATCCCCTGCCGCCGCTGCTGCACAACATCTTGGCTATAGGTGCTCCAGGTCTCAGCTTTAAGTAGCTGGTTATTGGGTGACGATTTTCCCTTTGAGGTTGTGCAGCGACATCCCCTCCCCCACCCCGTGTAGTGCAAATGCTGTCTGTATATTTATCCTTATAGAGAGATAAGGAATCATGGGAAATGTATCCGTGTACACCCCCCTACCTTGGCTTGCAACACCTGAGCTGTATGTTGTACACTGTGGTGTGTGTGTGTACACTGGATGTGTGGTGTGTGTACTGGATGTGTGGTGTGTGTACTGGATGTGTGGTGTGTGTACTGGATGTGTGGTGTGTGTACTGGATGTGTGGTGTGTGTGTACTGGATGTGTGGTGTGTGTGTGTAAACACTGGATGTGTGGTGTGTGTTGGATATGTTAGAGGAGTACAAAATCCTAAAATAGAGATTATTTCTAGATTTGGTCCAAAAGAGAATCATTTACCATAATGTGCCAGTGTGTACATAGATCCAGGAGATTCAGGGGCCCATGAAGGGCCCAGAGCTGCCCCCAAACTACTGGTGGGAGTGGATAGGGAGAAGGCACCTGCATGTCTTGCGCTGGGGCCACTAACAATATTTGTACCCCACTGACCTCAGTCCTAATTTCTTATTATGTTAAATGCCTGAATGTAGCTTGGATAAACAAATGCTGAGGGTTGTAATAAGTCATGTCATGTATACATAGAGCTTACTGCTTCATGTAAGGGTGTAAACACTGAGTTTTAGCATTTGGTTTAGTAGTGTAAATAAAGAGGGACATTCCCTCTCCAGACCAGTAAAACCTGTAACTTGCCAGAATCCATGAACAGTTCTGAAACTGTGGAAGTGCACGGTGAGATGTAGGTGTATCCACTGCAACCCCTGTTATAATACCCCTGTTTGGCGATCTATATTGAAAGTTTTTAGTTTATATACACTTACTGCATACTGTGCACTATACCAGGGGTCTCAAGCACACAACTTTTCCCCCCATTTTATAATGCCCATCCATGAAATGCAGAATTAAACTAATTTCTTATCTGTCCTGCAGCATGAAGATTTTACAGATGTTAAAAGCAGTGTGTCAAAACTAAATAACTATAAATGTACAAGCAGCCTAGTTAATAAGTAATCATTTGAACAGCAAAACCTATGGTTCTCTCTTTCTGGAGATGCCTGTAAAATAGCGAAATTATTAGTTCCTCTGCAATAGGAATTTTATTTTGTTAAATGAAAGTTCTAGTCTTTTGCTTTATAGGAATTTAAGGGTTAGGTGGGAACCTCAGCTGGCAAAAATAAAAAAATCATCCCTTACAAAACTAAATTCTAATAATCACGCCTTTTTAAAAGAGGATGTATACAAATATTTTAAATGTAAAGTTGTCGAGCACATGTAGCATTGCTAATTTGGAGCGATCTGAAATGCAGCCACATGGAATGCTGTTAATCTGTTTACCTTGCAGCCTGTGTATTTTATGTGTCTTTTTATGTGGAAAAACATTGAATATCCTTGCTGCAGGTTCGATAGTAAATGGTTTAACTGTGGATTGCATGGCTGAATATTAAGCAAAGCAATTTACAGTATATATTGCAACTGCTCAAAGCACAGCTCTTTAGTATGAGGGAGTTTGTAATGCACAGAGAAATGCAATTAGAAATGCTTATATTTCTGTATAGATTAGAAGATGGGCAAATAATTAATAATGCATAGTGTTTAATCCATTACTTAGCAGAGTTAAACATTAGATTTTTTGTAAAAGATTTAAGAATTTCTGGTTAATTTTACATCTGTTCCTAAGAAGTGCACACTCAGCATGCTTTTCCAGCTGGACAAATGTAAACAGATGCTAAGTGCCCCTATAGGGGACTTGCCATTCCTGGGACCTGCTGATAAGTAACTTCAGATCTTTTATCATCATTGTGACAACAATTTGCTGCCACTGACCCTCATTTTTGACTGCATCAGGGGTACAGGCCTTTGCATAAGTACTCTTAAAACAGCACAAGCATGAAGGTGCTTAAACATATGCACACTGCCTGTGCAGACCACAGAGACTAATGATCAGATTCTTTAATCAGAAAGCAGACCCCTTGGTAAGTAGAGACCTATGTTAAATTAAATCGGCCTTTGTAATGGATAACCTATTTAACATCAAAACTAATGCAAAGTCAGGCAGGCACTGCCTCTCATTGCAGGAGCCTAGCCAGATAAAGCTAATTTTTTAAATAAGAATTAAAATTCTCTTCAGTCTAGGGACTTTATATACTTATTGATATAAATGTTTTATCTAGAGCTGCCTGCTGTTAATTCTTTCAGTGAACTTCCTTTCTTCAGCTTCTAGCACTGCCATGCCTTCTCTGATGTGAGCAGGCGCAGAAGCAGTATTATGGCTAACATCAGTGTAGAAAAGGAAGTTGAAGTGAAGGGGATTACGACACTGGAAGCTGAAGAAAAGAAGACAGCTGGAAAAATAAGCAGGAGGCAGCCCTAGAGAAAACCTCAATGTCAGTAGGTATATTAATCCCACACAAGTTGAATCACCTGGACTGATGAGTGTATTAGTTCACCTTTGAGAAATAATTCAGAAGATTGTATCAGTAGGGTCAATTGTTTACTAAAGTCTAATAACACATCAGCAGTTAGTATTCCTGGTATAAGGGAACTAAAGAAAAAGCTGGAAGCCACCTCGAGTTGGTTGTTTTGGTTACTAGATCTCAGTTAAACAATTGCTCTTATTGATATGTTCCCCTGAATGTCTGCAGTGAAAGGGATTAGAGTGAAAACTCTTCAAGTCACTTATATAATACAGGGTTTTCCAGCCTGGCTTCAGCTGCTCCGCTATAAACATTGTATAGTGAACTTAATTTCTATATATTACACATTTAAAGCGTGCTAGAACTACTTATAATGTGTCTGCTACTGTTCCTTCTTGGGACTTCTAATATTGCAGGTGGCATTCAGCAGTGCACATAATACCAGTGCAGTCCGGTGTTTGTGTACAAAACAAAAGCACTTCTGACTGTGCACACCTTTTGTTTTCTCTGTCAGCAAAGACCTGCAAGGCCAGTCTGCACTTAACATAAAACATAGCTGACCTTTTCCTCCATTTACATGGATGAGCTTTTATAAACAATAGTCTGAGTGCTGAATGTATGTAAATGCTGTTAATCATTAAGGGGGTTATTGGCTTAAAGTCCAAATTGTTATGTAAAAGTGTCAATTCGCCAGCTACAGACTGTTGCAATAGACTGCTACTGTCACAGTTGCGACTTCATTATGGGAATATTGTTGGGGATTTGCTACGGGAATCCACTGTTTGAGAATTCGACAATCAAATTCTCATTTTAGTCAATAACCCCCTAAGTGTGTTTAGTTTTTAGGTAGACTGGTAGGAATATCATATAATTCTTGTTTTGATGGTCACATTAGAACCCAGGGGGATTTCAGGGTCACTCTCACTGTTACCCTCCTGAGGCAGGCTAGGCCTCAGGGGCTCCTCATGTGAATCAGGGTCCTTCCCCCTGCGCTCCACAAGGGTCAATGGCCACTTAATAAAGATGGTACCGGCATCCAAGCATCAGATCCAACAAAGTTTACCCAAGAAGAAAGCACATGGTTAAATACCAAAAATCGATTAGGCAACAGGCCCAACATAAGACAACTTTTCCCGATTTTATGAGGAATGAGAATGCAACTTAAGAAACACTCTAAGGCGGATGCTTACGCAAAGTGGGCCCTATATCATAGTTCACAGTGTAGGATCTTTCAAAAGCAGCAAAGAAATTATGTATAATAAATGTAAAGCACATAAATGATTCAGATAGAGAAATAGGTGTAGGCCACTGACTAGGCTGCAGGTCTTTAGGGTCAGATTTAAAGTCCGGAGCAGACTTTTTTGAAAGTTGAATCCATGATACAGAATCAGAAATAAGAGTCTTTTCAAAAGTCTCTGCAGATGGGGTTACCCACTTGAGAAGTGACAGAAAAGTCATAACAAACAAAGTTCTTTTCAAGGACAAGTAGTCTACTATCCGGAACATTTCCATTCGTGACCCTTTTACTCCTAGGGAACCAGTGCAACGAAGGAAGGGCAAAGAAGGCTTGTGGTGTATCAGCTTTTCACCCTGAGCACATGCACATAGATCATTAGGAATCTCCCAACAGAAAGAAGGAGGATTACACAAAATGAAGAATTTGCAAAGAGGGCATTGCAGCAGCAGAAATGGAATATCCAGACAGGAATCTCTCTTTGGGGAGTACTGGCCATAGGTTGAGGCTCTCCCACAACCTCAGGAGTACCAGGCAGAGACTAAAGTTAAAGTATGGATTTTTATCAACTTGCCTAGTGAGGGATGAAACAGGTTGCAGCCATTTCTTCATCTTAGCAAGTTGGATGGGTCTTAGACAACTGCCTACCTTTCTTTAACAATTGGTCAAGGTTAGCAACAATTTTCCTGCTCCTTTCAGTAATTTCTCTTTATTAGAGACTGGATTAGCAGGAGTAGGTAGGACATCATTAGTAGTAAGTCTGACTGTCACTACAGACTCCGGAACAGGAGCAGGCAGCTCCACTGTAGATTCTGGAACAGTAGTAGTAGGCTGAGTTGCATCTCTGGCATTGAAAAAAAATGGCTCTTTTATGACTCAGACAAATGTAAAACGCCAAACTCCAGCTTTTCCCAAGGGTAGACAGAAAGAAACTTATAGGAGACTTCATAGTGCCCCTCAATAAAAAAAACTGCAATAGCCATCACATACAGTATTCACATCAACCACTCTGGCATTGAGCAGGGAAATGCATTTAACAAATATAAAGATCAGCTCATGTGAAGAAGGATGATCTGCTGTCACCATGGCAGATCATTTATGGTCTGCATCAACCCTAAGGCAACAATCGTAGGCAATTTTACCCCAACCAGTTTTGTACATAGTTAGGATGAGAATATAAGCCATGTTGGATTGGTGCCATCAATCACTATCTTCTAGATCAGAATCTGTGGGGTATACCCAAGGCAGCTCCTGTTGCGTGCCCATCTTGTAGCAGTGAATTCATCTCTGCTAATGTTCCAAATGTGGAGTACAAAAATCTTAAAAAGCACCACGCAGTAGTGCTTTTTAAGATTTTTTACCAAGTTAAACCTCATTTGTCATGGGTGAGAACCTCATGAAAATGTTGTCAAATTCCACTTTTTCCACCTACAGATCACCACGTCAGCCATTACTGGCAGATTGCACAGTTAATGATTTATTTGGATACATTGGCTTTTAAATGTATGTGAAATGCTTTGGGGTGGGCCTGAGGACACCTTATTTAAACCCCTAAGTTTTTTGCACTGTGAGAACGAATATGAGGTTTTGTTTCTATGTGTTCAGCAGGAGGAGTACTGGAAATTATTAATCTTTAGAATCTACATACAAGTCATGTGTTTAGCGAGAGTGTGCATAACCTGTCACAGAAATCTTCAACTAATAAAAGTCTTTGTTGAATAAAATGAGTAAATCAGTTTGGCGCTTTCTCTCGCTGCCTTCTTTCCTATAAACTCCAAAAGGAGGTAATTCATGGACATCTGAATTGAAAAGACAAAGGGAATTAGTGGGATTTCCTGCTGCTGTGCTCGGACTGATGCAAAATCACTTCCCTTTATTCACTTGGCAATTTAGTGACCCTGTTGGACGCTATTCCATGCATAGTCATTCAAACAATAGCTCGTTAACCCAAGCGAAGTGGAGTGATGTCATTTTCCCATGAATCTGTTTAAAGGAGGCAATATTCATAATTATCTTTTTCACATTAATGAAAAAATACTATTAATAGGCAAGATTAATCATAGCAATAGACATTGTCGCCAGTTTGTCACATTTTGATCACCACTATTGTTTACATTACCAATGTTTTTTATATCCCTTTCTGTGCAACACTATTCTGAACTTCTGTTTTTTTTTCCCATGGTTTTTTAAAGGAGCTGTCTCCTTACGGCAAACAGGAGCCCTCTAATTCTGCACTTAAGTCTGGAGAAGTCAAAACTGCAAATTCGTAGCAGTACAGCTTGGCAAATTTGCACTTCAGCGCATAATAAATGGAGAAATTGGCATGGCAGTTACATAGAGCTCTGTAACTCTGCGATTGATGTAATCTGTCAAGTTGGTCGCTTATTTGCCACATCACCGAGCAATCACCCCCCTATAATAGACACTTTCTACCCTTTCTTTTGCCTATACTTTTCATAAGCCTACCCATGAATCATTAATGTGCATCCACATATTACCTTTTAATGCAGTGGTAAGCATCATCTTATCCACCAGACACAAGCATAATTCTCTTGCTAGTTTCTGGTTTACCCTTTCCCATGGGATTTATGCTGGCTTAGCATAGCAAGTCTTCCATATTAAACATTGATAGTTTTGTATTTTGTTTTAGCTATTTGTGTGCACAGCAGCTGCTGTTCAGGCAGTGGAAAACATTTTGTTCTGAAACAAAGTGGAAAGCTTTTTGTTTAGTATGCCGTTTTTAGTTTAATCCTACGATTTGCATAATCAGCTGCTATTTTGCTAGACTTAATGCCATACTTGTGATTTTTCTTTAGGAGGAGGAATTTAAATGGCTTCTAAAGGAAGAAGTCCATTCTGTCCTGAAGCAGCTGCAGGACATCTTAAAGGTCAGTATGTGTTGGTACGTGTAATACTGTATGTCTCCGATTTACAATAATGCAGCTATACGAGATTAGGAAAATGGCTGCTCTTTCTCAGGGAGACATAGAAAGCAGCATGTATGTAACATGTTAATGCAATGAGCAGATCTGCCTAGTGTATGAAATGATTCATGGCTGATCATGCTTGATATGTGGCTCTTGTAGTTAGTTTTAATTATTTATTTTTTAGCAGCGCACAGAAATTCTTTGCCATAGTGAAGCAGACGTGCCATGCAGCGTTCAGTTTTGTCAGTTGCTTAATGTCTACCTCAATGAACCAAGATCTCTTCCCATAGATTTTCACTGACATATTAAATAGATATACCAATAGGCCAGGTTCAAGGAATTGCCTAGTTGCAGGGCACGGATATCATTAGCAGTTTAGCTACGTTTATTGTGCCCGTAGAAATGATTGAGAACAGCCAGGTTTGCTCCAGGTTAAAAGCATAACTTTGACTAGCATAATTTTATGGACTGGATCGAAAGCACCATTTATGCAGCCATTTAATCTACCCTCACATCCACTTACAAGCACGAGAAACTCGAGTTTTCAGACTGATCTACGCCAGAAAAGATTGGGCCTCCCAGATTTAATTATTTTGATGCAGCAGAGGTAAACGGTGAAGAATCCTGGTTCTAGTCACCATCTGATTCTGATTTAGAACATTCCTCTACACAAATACTTGCCAAAAGACTTCTGTCGAAGATGCTCCGAACTTCTGCTATGAAGCCAAAAGCAGTGACTAAGTCATATAATTATGTCCCCGTGAGCGGAGATTGCCCCAATACATAAGGAAGTCAGGCCTTAGGGGGCGTGTTTATTGTAGTTGATTGGCAGGTTGGGCACAAGATGGCAGCTCCCACAGCTTCAAATTGGGACAAGTTTGCAGTGATTATAACTTAACCTAATGATTTTTTTTCCCCCCAAACTGTTTCATTTATGTTATATAATCACTGACTGTAAAAAAGTTAAAATCAGGAGATGATAGGTCCACTTTAATCTCCTGCGACATTGGTAGTAAAGACAAATGTGCTTTTAACCTGTGTCTAACACAGACTTGTCCCCACGCAGGAGGCTTCCAGAAGATTTACGTTTCCCAGTGGGTCAGTAGAGGGTTGTGGTAAACAAGAGAACTTTGCCCTTGGAACTGCAAGGTGAGCACTACAAAGCCTTAACGGACTGATCTGCATTAATAACCTTATATATTATGAGAGCCTTTTTTATAATATTTAATGTATGTATGTATGTATAATTTTATTTATAAAGCACCACAAATTTACGCAGTGCTGTACAGAACAATACAAGTACAATACAAACATGGGAAAAGTACAATAAGCAATACAAGTGTAGTATCACAGGGATAGTTCAACTGAGTGCTAGGTTGTGGATGACACATGAGGTTGGAGGTCCCTGCCCGTAGAGCTTACAGTCTAAATGGGAGGAAGACGTAACAGGAAGTCAAAGGGGAAGTCCTTTCAAAAATGTTTTACCCTGTTTGGTTCACTAATCAGTGCTGGGGCAACTCTCCTGAAACATCAGGGGTACATTGTTACTGTGGGAGTATGACTATGTTACACAGCGCTTTAATTCTTATACAACATGTTTATATCGGGGCACCTAAAGCCAGAGCCTGTGCTTAGCAGAATATGCTCTTTTCAGACAGGGCTTTCCCACTGCAGGGAATTAGGACCCCTACGCAGTTTCTGCTGTGTTGATATTGCAGCCTTTTACTGCGCATGTGTTAGCCTCTCAGCATGGCATGCACATCAATGACTGATCATAAGGTCTGGCCTTAAAGGGTATGCAAACCCTGTCTATAAAGAGAGCCCCATTTATCTATTGTCAAGCAATATAGTGATTAAGAAACTCTTGCCTCACCTCTTAATTCAGCGGGGCTCAATATCCCCCTGTAACTGCTTTCACCCTCTCAAACAGTTCCCTGCTGTGTGTAGCCACACCCCCTCCTATCCCCGACTTCCTCACTCCACAGCCGACCGCAGAGGTGGTCGAACAGCTTTCATCTGCACATGCTCAGGGATAGGAACAGGTTTTAGATAAGGAGAAGGGAAAGGGATTCTACAGAAGAATGTGCTCTCTGAATAGTGAGTGATGTCACTCGGGGTGGGACTTATTGGCATTATACAGGAAGAGCCTGTACACAGAATGGCTGGGGGAGCAGGACTGTATAAACAAGAGGCAAGTACTACTGATCCCAAAATTGTTTTAACATTATAATATTTAGGTTGTCTTTCTATATGTATTCATGTCATATATAAATAATGTTTTATTCACACTTTTCATACCCTTTAATGTTGCCATAATTGCTCAATAAAGGGGACTGTTTAGATCACCATAGGCGAACTGTGACTTTGGCTCCCCTTTAAGAAATGAAATACATAAGGTTTGATTTTATGTGTAAGAACTTGCCAAATGGCAAAGGAAAATATTGGAAGAACCTGTTAGTGCCTAAGGTTAGCTTACTAAAATCATTGGCTGGGACCTATAGACCCATGGACAGATCTAGATTTCCATTTCCTTTGTGATACTTACTCTTTTTCATCAATCGCTTTTGGTTTTTTCACTGGCATCCACTTTAATTACTGCTAAACTGTTAATGGTATGAAAAACAAAAACCCATTATCAGAATTGCAACAATAATTATATAGTTTGGCAATACCAGCGCATTACTGCTTTATGTTACTCAGTGATTCCATGAATACCAAAGTATTTCTACAATATATTATCTGAAACATAGATTTATTCTCATTTTGGTGGTATTTGTTGGGCGCTTATTTACAGTTCCATTGAATAAAAGTATGGCACTGGGCTAGGTCTGTTTACCTAACTGATGTGATACCAGCATAGACAAACGGGAATAACATGTTTCTAGAGATTCTGTTTAGAGAAAGACACGACAGCCGTCCCCAAACAAATCTGAGCCTATTCTGAAATATGTTGGAGGCATATTTAAATATGTAAATATTATGAATGCTTTATATATTAGTCAATAAGCCAAGCTGCGCTATAACTTCCACATCATATAACCAGTCTCCTATAATGGATAGCAAAACTAAACGCTAGTTTCTGGTCGGTGGCGGGGCTCAAAACTAAATTGGTTGTTGTACAAAGAGCAACAGTTCTATGTTCGGGTACTTGCTATTAAGTGCTGTGCCAAAATAATGTGCATTTAAGGTAAGGCAAATTAAAACAAAGTATAACATAAGCAGATGCTTCCATTTAGATGGGGTTCCTGGATTAATAATGCATTTGACATCCCATCATGCTTTGTTTCAGGCCAGGTTCACACAAACGTATTATGAGCTGCGCATAATACGTTCGTGTAAACCCGGCCTCGTGTGGAAGAGTGCTAGGCCTCTTCCTTGTGCCCAGATAGTTTGCCAACCATGCGACAAGGCAAGGGTCACTTTTGAAGAGATGCTTCTGAACTATCCAGGCTTTATATAATTCACTACGAACTTACACACTGCAGTTTTCCATAGGGCATGTCTTATCAAATGCCAACATAGAATGTAATACTGAATGCAAAATTGGTAAGCTAGTGACTGTTTATGTGTAAACATAGTTTATAGTTTCCCCTTCATTCTTAAGCGTGCAGTGGGGATAGTACATCCTTTTTTTACGAGCGTGCAGATTTATGAAATGTTAATTTGTAGTGCTATTGTCACCATTTTCAAGGTCATACATTAGCATTACTGTTGGTTTAATCGTCTCAGATCTGCATCCCTAGCCACAATGCCTTAGTTCTCCACTGAAAATTGTCCTCATAGCAGAGGCTTGGCGCCTCATTTGGCTACAGTCCGAATAGTTGCGTAGAGCTGTGAATTTGCATCTATTCTCCACTTTCCCCATGTTTTCTTATCGAGCAAAGTGGCGAATATGTGACCAACTTGGGCGACTACGCAAGTCACAAACTTACAGAGCTGTTCGCATCATTTTGCGTGCACGTGCGCAGGCTGTTTGACAAGTGTATTCACAGCTTAATCAATGCCGAGAAGTGAATTTGCGACTATTTTGGCGATGAGACTCAAACTGCAGCAAAGTGAATTCGAACTTTAGTCAATGAGGTTTTCATCACAACAACGGTTTGTGTAGCCTTTCAGCAATCATGTGATTTCTCTCTTACTTTTGAACTTGGGTCTTTCTGTTTGATTTAATTATTTAATCTCAGGATTATAATATCCCTATTCTTGTGAATTCATTGTTTTTAATCCATTTATTACCATCCCATGTGCTCTTGTTTATCCAATTACATTTAATAATGCAGCGATTGTAGACTAAATGGTGTATATATGGTCCCAATAATGAATTGGCTATTCATAATCCTTAGCTTTCTCTATTGGTGATGTAGCATTTGGGGGAGATGACATACAGCTTTGGAAGAATTTAATCAATCTCTCTTAGCTAAATTCAGATTGTCACTATTTGTCATGCATTGTTTAACTTGCATTCCTGATCTCTTACAGTTCAGATCAAGTAAAGGGAGTGCTAACACTCCAGGGAGACACCTTATGTCAGGCGGTGAGTGTTCTATGGATTCACACATACATTTTGTCTAATATAAAGATGTCTGATCACTTGCCACATTACTTTGCCTCTTGCCATATATAGACAATGACACACTTGACATTTTGACAGGAGAAAAAAAAATCTACAAACCGCAACCCATTTGGACCACAAGATTAAACACTGTGACTCCTAGCTGCATGATACTCCAATACAATCTTTTTGATTGGTAAAAGCAGAAAGTTGCTGTGTATTTTGTTGCTGTGGGATATTGCAGTCAGCGGGCCACAGTATGCAGGCATATTTTGTAGAGGGGGTGTTTGCTGTAAGACAATGGTTCTCAACCTTTTTATTGCCGCGACCCCTTTAGTACAATTCCCTGTGATTTGGTGACCCCCATTCATTAATTGTTATTGGATGACCCCATTCAAACCCTAT
>JAKJJM010165060.1:0-16747 GCA_021901965.1 Pipa carvalhoi
TATGGACTTAGGCCACTTATCCCAAGTACCTTTCTAACCCAATGAATAGAACAAAGTACAAGGAAACTTTCCAAAGAATAATATGAAAAATTAGGCCACTTTTCCATTGTCCTCTTAATTTCTTTATAATATTCCACTATTATAGTAGCAGTGGTAAGCCACTATTATAATAGACACAATCAAAAGAGCTAATATGTAGCTAACAAATAAAACAAAGTAAATCCAACATATCATGATTTGTGTTAACCCAAACACTTCAAAAAAAGCCCTGGCTGCTCATCAAGCCAAATTCAGATTCGACATACACAGTAGGTTGCCAATAACAACAAAACATATCTATTTTTATCTAGATTTTCTAGAATCTTCATAACTCCCAACTCTCGGGAGAGGGGGGGGGGGGAGATGCAGGGAAAATAAACAGCGCACAGCCTACTGGTTTTTGATTGGTAGTGTGCTGGTGACATCACAACCCACTTACCCCTGATTGGCTGTGAGCCAGTGACATCTGTCCCAGCCATCAGGTACAGGGAAGAGGAAGAGGAAGGCAAGGGGGACCAGGACTCAGGGACAGGAAACGAAAAACAATGAAAATGAAGTAAAAAAAAAAAAAAAAATAGCCAATTGCATAATGTCTTAGAATGTTACTATATTAAAAACATGTTAAAAATTAATTTCAGGGTAGACAAGCCCTTTTAATATTCTAAACTGTAGATGAGAGGGAGCTTCAATCAGTTACTAGCTATAAAGTTTAAGCTTTTTTTCAGTATATATTATTTTCTTTTTAAACAGGCAGGTGCAATGGATAGTGACTAGATCGTTCCCTTTAAAGCGACAGTTCTATATAATAACACTTATTTCCAAAACCGGCTAACCTTTCTCCTTTTATAAACTAACAGGATTTCATTTCTGGCCAGAGCAATATGTTAAAGGGGAACTCGTCCTCACGGTCCACCTAACCCACAGTCTGCAATAGCACACAGCCAGATATGTATAAAACTGGTGTTCAAATAGAAATATTACCGAGAGGTAGCTCATTTATTACAGAAGGTCGTACAACCCCATTTGTCATAAAAATTCATGGTTTCTAGCTCATTAAGGCCTTACCCTACCTGCTAAAGTATTAGTAATATATTGATTCCCTTAAATCCTCTTAAGTCCTATCTTTGGTTTCTTGAAACAGATAATCCCAGTCTGTGAAGGGTATCAGTTTTCAGGAACACCTGTCCAGCTTTTAAGCGAATAAAAAAAAAAACACACCCTTTCTTCAACTCACTGTCAAGAGAAGCAAAACAACAGTCTAATGGCACATTACTCTCTTCAGTCATCACAGTATGCTTTGACAATCTTCAATGCAACTGCGGCAAACAGTCTTGTTTATGTAATCTCTGCCTACGCACTTGCTTTCTCTGCACCACTAGTTCTACTGACATCTTACCGATGGTGACCTTCTTTCTACCTGCCGCCCCCTCATGGGGGAGGCTCAGTCTAACCAAGACCTGGATCATAGAGTCCTGGGGCGATAAACTGGAGATGCTGCTGCATAATCTACGATAGGTTATCCATTAAGTAGAGTTTACAAATATCTGTAGGGAAGCAGAATTCGCATGAATGTCAAGACTCCAAGGGTTATGTAAAATCATAGAAACTTACAAACTCTAGTGCAGAAACCAATAGAAACTAATCAAGAATTCTCTTTTACCAGTTCAAATAATGAAAGCAAGAATCTGATTGGTTGCTATGGTTTAACTGAAAAAAATATGCACCATGTGTCTACATACCCTGGATTCTAGTGATCATCAAATAACTAGCTACCAGTATCCTGTAATGGACAGAAATGCAGATTTTATTGGTTACTACAAAATGAACGATAGCCTGCTTACAAGATGGAATGTAGTTTGTTTATATTAGTTAATCTACAAGACCCATTTTAAACCATTAAATTAAACACACCATTAAATTATTAGTCCAGCAGTTATTTATTTTTTTAACATTACACAATATTACGTGTATGCATGTGAAATGGCAGCAGGGAATGTGTTTAGCTTAAAGAAAAACTAAAGGGCTAGTCAGTCTAGGGGTAATTCTTTGGTGGGTTAATATACTTACCGATGCTTTTTCTCCAGCTTTAAATCCTTCATCATATGTTAAAAACTAATCATCTTTGCTTCAGTTCCAGCATTGCGATCCCTTTCTGCTTCACACTTCCTTTTCAACATCACTGATGTGAGCAAGCGCTGAAGCAGTATTAGGTCAGAATACTGCTTATGTGCTTGCTCACGTCGGCAATTAAGAGGAGGTGGAAGTGAAGGATATTGCAACGTTGGACCCTGAAGAAAAGAAGATTGTCTGTAACATGGAGCGGCGCTGGAGAAAAGATAGATATTAAAGTATATTAACCCCCATCTAAAGAATCACCCCTAGACTAATGGGCCTATTAAGAAATGGGATGTTGCTAGGTACATATGGTTATATCTCTAACAGCTTGGTGCATATGCTTCATAATGTTTCCTGCAGTTGTAATATGGCATCTAGTCTTCACAAAGGTGATAATCCACTCCCACCCATTCAATAATTTATCAAACACGGGAAAATGTCAAATGAACGCTCACACACTCTAAAGACTTATGGGTGTACAAAACTCTTCCCTGCCTCTTAAACTACCTAATGAGGTACATACGGCAGAACATCAGCAATCTATATGAAAATAAAGACACATTACTGGAATGAGGAAGGGAAGAAAATCACACAAGATGGAAGAAAAATATAAACACCTGCTAAAGACTTTATTCAAGAAAGGGTCAAGCCAAGTTAAACTGAATATAAAGTTCAAGTTTAACTCAAGAGAGAATTAGTCAGAACTGAAACAGATGAATATAACAAAATAAAGGCAATGAGTTATCAAGTGTGTAAGATACAAAACTCAAAGTAGTGAAAACCTACTTGTATAAAAAAGTCAAATTAAGCGATGCCTTTAATTAAAAATAAGGTTTATCTACATTTGTTTATTAAAAACATTAAGAGATAGATGGATACACAATACATTCCTATTGTAGGGCTTTCTCTGGCTTAGAAGTTCTCAAACTTTCTCCACCTGGGTCTCTGTTTCTCCTTACAATCAATTCTCGGGTCCCTGCTATCAGAAACTATTGGTTATCATAACTTGATAAAGAGCCATTGGGCTCGAAACATTCTATGGTACTATTAAACACATTGGGCGGTATTTATTAAGCCCGAAAAGACTCCATCGGAGTCTTTTCGGGCTTAATAAGTGCAGTCCCGATTTCCATATTATGGAAATCGCGTTTCTCGATTTCCATAATGTGGAAATCGGGTACTTGTACCGATCCGTAGCCATTAATTAAAATGGCTACGGATTTTATCGGTACAAGTACCCGATTTCCAGATTATGGAAATCGAAAAATACCGATTTCCATAATCTGGAAATAGGGACCGCAATAAAGTCGGAAAGACCGGTACTTTATTAAATACCGCCCATTGTGTGCAAGACAATACCTCTGGCTCAGATTATCCATGGTACATTAGAAATTTAGTTGCCAAGACAGGGAGGAACAACAGAAGTTAGAGTGAGCTGTCTCTACACCAGCCCCTTTTTGCTTCCATGAATCCAGTACTTCCCTCTAAGAATCCTGAAAATGCTATTTAGCATTCCTGACATTAGTGCCAAAAATAATAATTAAAATAATAATTGTGACGTTCTATTGGGGTATGGACAGGATTGGAGGTTCAGGAATAATGGGTGAGAGCAGACAAGGTGAGACAGCCACAGCTTATTACAATTGCTCATAGTAACATGTGCGTCAACAAGTGTCTAGCAAGTGCAATCCCCTGCGCACGGTACAGCAAAGATCTTGTGAGGTGTGTGCTCATGAGACAATACAAAAAGAAGGAAGCTAGCAGGCAATCGACTGTAAACTATTGGCACTCCATAAAATAAATAAATGAGTTCCCAAGTAAATAAATTAGCCTTCTTTCCTGTGATGGCAAACTTAAAAATTTAATGACATCACAGGTAACAAGTCTATTACCAAGTAACAAAACAGACATTAGAGGAAATTCACCTTATCTAAGTGTAATTTACCTTTTACAAAAGCAGTATTGACTTAACGAAAAAAAGAAAAACAAGATGCAGATGTAAAGTGACAGAAACCTTCAATTCCTCATAAGCATTTCTACTTAGTGTACAACGATTCAGAATTTCCAACATTTCTGCAAGATATCTATAAACTAGCTTGTTTCGACGTAGAAACACGTTGACTTATTTGGCAGGGCAGCCGTGAATGGGTGTTTGTTTATACTTCCACAATGAGTAATCAACATAAACACAAGGAGTAACACAAACTAGGACAAGCACTGTGTAAGGACAATGCTACACTCGCTGTTTTGTCACAGTTTTATTGCATGATATTAGAACAGCTGAAACAACACAGAAAGAACATATACAAAATCTAACCCTTTAACTTCAGCGAGAATTGCCTCCAACCAACTGACCTTTTATCCACAGTTCGTTTACTGAACACAAAATGCCAATGGGTAAACTTATTTACACTAACTCTAATATGGACAAACAATGAGTCATGTTCTGTTGTGGTGTGGCCTTTCCTTGCAAGACTAGTAAAGTAGAGTCCCATGGGCCTCAACAGAAAAAGTTTGAAGGGGGTGGGGATGTCAATAGGCTAGGTCATATGAGGACGCAGTGGGATGGTTGGCATTGCCATATTGGGGATGGCAATGACCATCCATTAGACAGATAGGGCAGAACAGAGAGGTGCCTCTGTAGGAAAGGACTGCTCCAGATGCACTCATCTGGGATGAGGCTGTAGACTGTGGCGGTCTCCTCAAGGTGCCCACAAGGTGGGGCCAAGGTCAGCAGCTAGAGTTCCTGGCCTAGTTCCTCCTGAACTATGTAACTTCCTTAAGATACACCATGATGAAATAAAAGAACAGGCAGCAACAACTGTGATCCAAGCCCTTTAATAACACTTTTACATACAACATGCTTTGGGTATTAAGCCCTTTATCAGGTGGGCATAATAAAGGGTTTAACACAAGAAACATGTTGTGTAAGCAAGAAGACGACTTGCCTAGTCTAAATAAAACTGTCACATTAATTCAGATGGAAAATTTTCACTTTTTGTTGATACTGATCTGAAATAAAGATGTTTATTTACATCTTAATAGAAGACTACTGTATGATGGGGCATATTTATCAAGTTGCGAAGTGCGACATTTTTTACCAAAAAAAAAAAAAATGCATATTTTAGTCTACTTATATATGCACCAAAACAGGTGCCATTTACAGAACATACATTTTCTGAATTTAATAATTTATGTACGGGACAGGAGTAATTTATAGAAGATGACTTTTCTAAGTGTATATATGTATGCAGGGCTGCCAACAAGGGGTAAAGGAAGTATTGCTGAGGGGGACCACACAAGCTTAGAAAACTGTGAGGTGCAGTCACACAGTAATATGTAAACTTGAGTGCCATCCAATAAGACTGATGGGCTACTGGGCATTCAGCAATGTAGCTGGACAGTTTGCAGTTTAAATGGGGGTGTAAAAATTTTAGGGGGCCGCACCGGCCAGGTTGTGGGGGGCCCCATGAATTTGGCCAGCACAGGTGTCATTTATAGAAGAGGACTTTTCTGAATAGATATACAGTATGTATCTAGAGGACAAGTGTCATTTATAGAATAGCAATTTTCTGAATTGATTTATGTACCTAGCAGACAGGTGTCATTTATAGAAGAGGACTTTTCTGAATATATATATATCTAGCGAAGAGGTGTCATTTATAGAAGAGGACTTTTCTGAGCTGATTGATGTATTTACTGGACAGGTGTCATTTATAGAAGAGGAATCTTCTGAATTTATTGACATATATTGAACAGGTGTCATTTATAGAAAAGAAATTTCCAGAATGTATTTACATACCAGACAGGTGTCATTTATAGAACAGGAACTTTAACCTGAAAGAAAAACTCACCATTGTGAATCTACTGGACCCCCCACGCCAATTTTTTTTTCTTCCTTTTTTTACACCCTTCAACCCGATCAGTTAGTAACTTCAGTGCATGGGTTCATTTAATAAATATTTGGATCAGTAGTCATCAGTGACCCCAACCCAATATAGTTATAACACAGTTAGGATTATTTTAGTCATGTATCCTACAAATGAAAATTAAAGTCTGAGTAGGAAAAATATTACTATTGTATGGTTTCATATAGATAAAAAAAGGATTAAAAAAAAAAAAAAAAAAAAAAGAGAGAGAGAGAGAGAAAAGAGACGAAATAACTTAACAGAAGGTAGGGTAAAACAAACAGCAGGAGATCGGCAAGAACGCCATGCACAGGAATACACAGGCAGGTATAGTACATCTGTTTTTCCTTGGCCTGTAATTTTCTGAGAACTCCCACTGGAAGCAAAAGGATGTCGCCTGAAACACTGTATAGATTAGAAGATGGGAAATGAGGCATTGTGAACCTCCTAGGTGGGAATATAGGTAAGCATAAACAGGTCAACCTAGTCAGGGTTAACAGGCAAAAACTGAACCAGGATTCTAAGGGACACTAGCTACATAAGCTGTCCAATTAAAATGCATAGGCTACATCTGTTAAGGTAAACATGCTCAAAAAAGTAACTGCCATTGAAAACGACAGTACTTTGGACATACAGGGTTAAGCTGATGGCCTAGCATTTAATATAGAGATGTGAAAGAGGCCTTAATCTAGGTACAGAAAGGACAACTGACAAGCAGTGCAGTCACCTGGTCTGTAGGAAGGCACATAGTTAAGGAACAGATGCCTAGGAATATATTGTGAACACCCTCCTCCAAAATAAGTGGGGGCACGTACTGTAGGTTGCCCAAGAACCAGATCAACCCCCATCAAAGCCATAATGACTTCTTTGAGAGAGATAAAGTCAATTCAACTAGACTGGAGGCTGATTGTGCAAAATGATAAATGTTAGAGACCCCCACGCATTTTGCAACGGTTGCCCAATTTATTCAGAAAAAGGAACCGGTAGTTCGGTACATTTCTTGCCACTTTTAGCCAATACCTGAATGAGATTCAGATTTGATCCCAGAAGTTTATTTACAACGGACTATTTTATTTTAAAGGTTGCTAGGAAAGATAACCCCCCTCTTCCAATCTGTGCTTTAGTAGATTTGCAGGTCAGTATCCAGTAAGGGAATTTTATCTTTCATGGATTTGCATGCTTAATTACAGGCGGCCACTAAAACCTCTACCAAAATCATTCTGGACCGAATACATTGCGGCATGTTCCCAGGTGGATAAAATATATGCTGCATTCCTAGGTGAACAGATATCTGCAATCTCAATTTGGCAGGTGCGGCAGAAGAATCTAGGCCAGATTTTACAGATATGGAAACTAGTAATCACTCTTCCGTTTACAGCATTAGTCTTCAGTTTACAGCGTTACTTGCAACCCCCCACACACCCACACCCACACCCCCACCATACAGGCACGCAGTAACAAACGTACCTTGGGTATTTGGCAACATTTTTTCGAGAAATTAATTTCTCCTTTCATTACCTTCCATGTAGGCCACTGTGTTTTAAAGAGTGGTCATGCAGTTTTTATTATACAACAAATCCCAGTATCCCCTAAAAGATATTGGATGTTGGAGGTAGCGGGGAGTAGTAAGAGGGCCAGAACCTGAAACTTTATGGTGTAAACAAAAGCACTGCACTGTTTTACCCTAAACCTTTCTAAGGCCCAAATCTTGTAAGAGAGGAATTTCCTCAAAGAACGTAGCTTCATCCTCTAGCCATTAAGACACAACCTGCAATAAAATGCTTGTTTGGTTAGAGGGGAAAATAAATGTCTGTGCAACTGAAGCATGGAATGCTGCTTGCCGACTCCCGGGGCATTATGGTCCTTTACAATATGGAGTCGTGGAACTCCTCACTGATCATCAGTGGTCTCCATTATTGAAAATATTTCCTTTAGTATCCCAATTTTAATTAAAAATAAAATCTTATCAGCTTTAAAGATTCCAGGGTAAAGTTTCAAATAAATATAAACAGTGATGCAGAGAGGGTTTTAAATTTAAATGAACATAATTATAACTGGTTCAGCTCCAGCAACAGATGCTATGGCTGAGAAGAAACGTAGCTGGATTTCAAGTGATCAACCACCTCACTCAACACATAAGCCCCTTCATATCATATACAATCGCCTCCCCCTTACAGACAGTTACTTACATGGACAGATGAGACAGCCTTGAATAAGCAAAGCTTTAGAACAGCTTCCAACACCCTCCTTCCACCTACACCACTTCTTGGGGTATCTTGCAATAACAAGTGTTATGTCCCATTCACAGGTCCTGCGGGGTTGTGGTTAACGCGGTTGAACCTCTCACTGTCCAGAATGTTTTTCAATCACAGCAGACTCTGCCATTCAGCCTATAAATTCCTCCCTCACCTCTCAGCCACTATTATCCGTCTATCTGGGACTCCAACAGTCCTCTCCCAGGAGGGAATAGCAAAGCCAGAGAGAGGGCTTTTATCAATTCTGTTCCTCTCTTCTGTGTTATCTTTCAGTCTCCCCCCCCCACCACCACCCTTCTTTCGCTGGAAATCACACAGGAGGAGAGTGGGATGGCGCAAAACAGCACTGAGAGATACGAAAGGCAGACGAGAGATGCAGCTTGGTCCTTAGCTAATGAATGGTGCAGAGCTCTTGTTGTCATGGAAACCCAAAGAGAAAAAATCACCACCATATATAGAGCGGTGACATGGATTCTGGGAACAAATATATATATATGTATATAAATTAAAGAAAATATAAGCTTAAAGCAGCTGGTCTCTGTCCATTATATAGAGGGCTACAATTTTAGCCTGTATTTTGCAGTAAAGCATGCAGGGAGCTGGCACCAGAAGAATGAATGCGATGAGGGCAGCTCAGTGCGGAAATGTGAGCCTGCAAAGGCCTGTCCGTGAGAAGCACAAGCACGCATCGGGAGAGAGCAGCGACAGGTGGCCTGGTGGCAGGAGGAGGGTGCAAGTTGGCGGTCACTGGCATGAACAGGAAGAATAAATAACCATTTCCTCCCCAGAGGGATTTGCAGTGCGCTGCTTTGCGACGTAGGAATGTAGGTTACCCACAGGGCAGGAATTTTTGTAATGAGGCATTCCTACTATTTTGTGGTGCCATAGCTTTGAAACCTCTGGCTGGCTAAGGATTCTGGGAAAGCTAACAACTATTGAAGCTTTTCTGTTATTTAGAAGTTGCAGTTAGCACAGTTAGTGCAGTAAGCAGACATCTTATGGAGTTAAGGCATTAAATAATAACACTGTAAAACAGGGATATGCTAATTAACCAGATGTTAATAGTTAACATCATAGCATTAATTTCAAAACAAGATATTTATAAGACAGATGCAATAACCAGCCAGTAGGAAAATCATATAACACCCCTACCACAGGGCTACCACACACCAAACATATTAATGGACTACAACTCCCAGCATGCCCATCAGTCAATCAAAACACACAAAAAAAAAAAAATCTAACAGGGAACCATAAGCAGGGCATCCCTACTCCCTAATACTGACAATCATTTAGTATTGTCGGCTCATACAAATAAAATCTTAGCGCTTCCTCCTCGACACGCCAATATCAACACAACCGCAAGTTTCTTTTTTGTGCCTCATTTTATATACTACTTACACGACTTGTCCCTTGCAAGTGGGACAGTAATTTTTCCACTGTACATTGTATTAATTATTCTTTATTATTATTCTTTATTCCATTAAGGGGCTGCTTTACGCCAAGGCCCTGAGTATGGACATAACCCCTGCAAGTACTGCCTCTGCATAAGGCGCACTAGATTCTTGACGGGTATAGCTAAAAGGAAGCAGAGAAATCATACAGAGCATCAGGCAAGTAACAGGTAGGTAAGCACTTAGGGTGTTCTGGTTGTCAATGCTGCAGAAGATAACCAACACTTGCAGTGGCTCACATTATTCTAAATAGTGCATAAGTCATGCTTTAAGAACTAGAGGATGGACAGATGTGTCCCTTAGAACAGGGGTCCCCAACTACCAGTCCATGGACTGGCACCAGTTCGTGGGCCACATGGTACTGTGCCACATGGTGGTGATGCTTGCACAGGAAGAGCATCATCATGTAGCCGGCAACACGCCGGCCCACCAACCCTCCCTCCCGGTCTGTAAAAGTTTTGCAGGGAGGGAAACTGAACCCCGATCCAGCAAAGGTTGGGGATCACAGCCTTAAAAGAACAGAACTCCATTATCTTTTGACATTTTTTTTTTCTAAAGACAATATAACTCTAAAAGATTTTTGTCCCAACTATGTGGGTATAACTGCCGCATATTTAAAGAATAACTATAACTTATATACTGAAAGTTCAGGGTCTGCCAGCCTAAACTGCTGTATTATGAAGCTACAAATCAGAACCTTTGGGCTGTAGTGCTAGCTTATCAAAATACTGCTAAAGCTAGTATCTTACTGCCACCATATTGGATCCTCATTAATATACTAATGAACCCTGGCGGGTTCAGCAGGGGGTTGTGCTGAAATGCTACAAAGGCTGCCATGTACTTGTGAAATAATGCAGAAGAACCATAAATAATCGAGTAGGTGGCTTGGAAGGGAAAGACTGTGGGTTTATTGTGTTTCTGACATATAGGCTAAATGAACAAATGTGATTTATTAGGCGATGTTAGTTATTCTTTAAATAAAAGCACTGTTTTTCTTTGACCGTAACTCCTGCATTATAAAATGAATATCTGAAATAACCTAACGTCTAACATCTGTAACATGTAAACCGGTACCTGACCTACAACAGACCATGGATGGTTTGATTATCATAAACCAGTAACTGGCCTAGTACCAACCATAGATGGTTTGATTATCCAGCAACTTTTAGAAGATCAAGAAACTCCAAGGTGAACTTATTAAGTCCTTACTGCTCCATAGAAAGTCTAGTTGAAGCCAAGAGTGCTAAGCTAAGTCAGTCATTACTAGTAAAGCCTTCCACCTCTTAGTCAAATGCATCTTATATGTTTTTTTGCAGCCATCTTACCTATATTTAAGAATATGTTCCTTGCTTGCGGTTATTGTTAGGAATGCTGTATAATGTTATGCACACTGTGGCTTTATTTATTCCTGCCTTGTAGAATACAGCACTATCGCAAAAGCCAGCATACAACCTGTCATCCCTGCAGAAAGCCTTTAGCAATACGTTTTAACTTTTTTTCCCTAATCTATCCACATTAGGCCCGTAACAAGCGCGTCCAAGGGGTTAATCCAAAAACACAAGTTTCAATTTGCATAATTGAATTTAACATACTCTTGGGTTCCCACTAATGGGACCGTCTACAACGCCAGCAGATATGCCCGCAGTCACTTGTTCCCCCCACAGCCTTGGAAACAGTCGTTTCCAGTCTTGACATCTCTTTGGCTTTCCTGGCACTGGATATGAGCTCTGCAGCATTTGGAATATATCTTTCTACTAATCAATATTGATCAAACTCTTAGTTGCATTTTGTAATAACGCATCCCTTTATTTACCAACCACCTAGCAATCTGTGTATCCCTGCTCTACAGTGTAGCAAACCATCATTCACTGATTGCATTATTAGCTGATTACTGACATATTGTTCCAAGTCAACTGTAATAAATAGCAATTAGTTCTTTTTTTATCTCTAATCCCAGCATGGGCCTGAGTAATATTTTACTGTTATGTGAACAGATTGAATTGGTTACTTAATAAAAGGTGGTTATATAGCCAAAGGAGGTCAATTCCGATTGTATTAAAAGAACATTGAGATTTAATCTGTGGTTCCGAAAATTCTTATCTTTTTACCTTTAAAAATAGGCCTTTGGGGCGCAATTTCTGAATAAAGCAGCATAGAAAACAGCGGGGTTGGGTGAGGGTTGTTTAACAACATGGCTGATACCAGTAAAGATGAAAACAGACAGATAAAATTTATGAATTCAACTTGAAAGATAACATTTTTACAACCTCTTGTATTAGAATAATTGCCATGCTCATCCAAATGGGAGTTTTTACACTGTTGGTGTTACTGGTACAAGCCTTCTAGTGCCCTTATTTTATTCTGAATATTTTTCACTAGAGTGACCAAAGAGGTAGCATGAGATGACCGTCCTTATATTTATGGCTATCCATTACCTAAGGTCCAAGTACCAAGGTATGCAGCGCACCACTCTATATTTACTGCGGCCATAATAACACATCCCCTCGGTGGGACTTCTAGTTAATTAAGAACTCTGAAACGTGGAGGTAAAGTCACTATATGCATCAAGGTAATTACTACAGCAGATATTTACAGCTAACTAGTTTTTCTTTAATTACCATGCAGTTGGTGTAATTAGCACCAATGAAAACTGTGATTTTCCTATAATCAATTGTTAAACGCAATAATAACATAAAAAATACCAGACACTAACCAGAGATCCATGGGTCTTAGGGTTGATTTTTGGCATTGTCCCATTGCAAATTCGGCCCCATTGCTAAATCCAGTTCTAATTCCTTAATCCCACTGCACATTCATCCATTTTCTTAAGCTGTTACATAAGGGGCTGAGCATTGATCACATCAACATCAGTTTTGAAATATATAAATTTGTGCCTATTTGTGGCACTGGGATGGTAGAAGCCAATCTAAACCAAGTACAACACAGTTTCGGAAACAAGGCCCTATAATTAAGGGGGGGGGGTGAGAATGGACCACTCAATAGGAGAGGAAGGTGCTTTAAATGAAGTAACAAAACCTTCTTGACAAATTGCAGCATATAGGAAAAATATGAGCAAGACAGTAATGATAGAAGGTAATGACAATTTTCAGACATATGAAGTTTTTAATTGAATTGAAACGGAAACAAAACCAGACAATACCATAGCTCTTAGATAATGTGTTGACTCTTTTCTTTTGAAGTTAAAGAGGTGATGTTTGACCATAAAGGCCTTTAGAGAACCTGTAAGGGTTCCAAGAATGGCATCTGTGGAAACCAAGCTAGCAGGTTGTGGGTTTAAGTGAGATGAAGCCACAAATGTATCTTTGAAAATCTAGTCCAATAATAAAACATAACAGTGACTATGCAACTATGATGTCGTATGGAACCACCTCTCCCATAAGACACTCTCCTCCTTCCTCCCACTCCTGTACTATTTTTGCATTTACTGGCTACCCCCTCACCCCCTACTCCCTTAAGTCCACAAACTGTTCTCTCTCAACTCAGTAAGAAACAAAGTATAAATCTGAGGAGTGTGCAGTTTCAGAGACAGAAAGCAGATATCGTGTCTGGTACGGTGACATCCAGTGTTTCTTAGGAGACATTGTACAGTTTCCCTAACGTAATAAATACTAAGACGTTTTCTATGTCATTTGTCTTCTTAGCATATTAATTAGTGAGGAACAATAGAAGCTAAATTTACTTTTAAAAAGGCATCATTGCATTTCCGCATGTTTAAAAGAGTCCCAAACTAAAAGAAGGAAACTTATCAGCTCTGCAGGAACCAATAAGAAGAGAGTCTCACCAAGCAGTAATGATGCTTACCCTGTGAGGCGCACTTCCTATTGGTTCCTGCAGTGCTGATCAGTGACCGCCAGCTACAGAGCAGAAGAAAAGATAGAACAGAGCTTAATAGTTAGCTTTCTCCAAAAAAGGAACATTTAAAAAAAAAAAATAAAAAAAGAGAGAAATGTTCATTAGTAATACTTTTTTTTGGTTGTCTTTTTCTTTTGAAGGTTTAATGAAGACACCTAACTTCCCCTTTAAGGTACAATAAAGGCACCAGATCAGGGTAAGGGGAGTGCTGCAGAATAGGATAGTCCCCAGAGAGATAAAGATCCTCATGCTTGTTTAGGGGTATAGATGGTGTAAGAGATGGTGTAGGAGAACCTGCAGGACCATCCAGTTGCTTGGTTTCCTCTAAGCAAACCTAATGCTTTCTGTAATATGCTTTATTCTTTTCGGGGAAACTAGAAGCAAATGTACTGTGTGTATTCTACAAAAAAAGTATTCAAGTCATGGAATCCATTTGTGTGAGTCTGAGGCCACATTTTTTCGAAGAGAAAAAACACAGAAAATACGTGATCACGGAAACACATTGAAAGTAATGCCTATTGGCTGTGCAATGGCACACTAGCGCCTCAGAGAGGAATATGCGCTAGGATGCTTCTTGCTGTGTTATTTTCGCCAGTGTAAAACTCAATGTGAAAAAATGCGTCAGGATTAGTAGCAATAGCGGTCACACGTTACGGAAAAGATGGTGAGGAGACAATGCTAAGTTGTGCCTGCGCTCACTTATTTATTCTAAAATGCGTAGGACAGTTCGCCACCATTTTTTAAAAAAAGATGCCAGAGGAAAAATTCACCCATGTGAACCCAGGCTGAGGTACACTGGCTACACTAAACCAATGTTTCCAAGTCACAAGAGCGAGATCCACACCCTGAAGAGCGGTAGGCAACAGCAGGGAATAATGTGTGCATATGGGGGCTATGGACGTAAAAACTACTAATTTGTTTTCACCAGTGCAGTCTGTTGAGTTTATATGTATAACGCTGTGGAAAATCAGAAAAAAATAAATATTTTTAAATGATTTTTTTGCGTGAAAACTGCACATCTTCAGTCACAGAAACAGTGCAGCGTTGTTTATAGATTTTCTTATAAGAAACATTTTATCTATCTGCACAACCTTCCCATAATTCCAAGCAAAAAAAACTATTCTTAGAAACAGAATTGAAAGCAGAAAATGTAAAGGCTGGTTTGGATAAGCTTTAAACCATTTTGTAACAGATATCCAAAATTAGCTCAGGGTGAATGAATTGGTTCAGAATCACACACCAAGTTAATTGGTCTCAACCTGCGTCAACATTTTGTGATTCAAAAGCCTTCGGAATAAATTAAACCTTTCTCGGCGCTGGATAGAACAGCTCAAGACAAAGACTGAACCATCAACACCAAGGAACTTTTGGGAAAGAAGGTAGGCATGGAAAGGCAATTTTTACTTTACTTTATGTAAAGGAAATATTGAAGAGGTCAACTTATTCCAATAAACGGATGTCCAAAACTGGGACACAAAAAGCTAAATTTTAAAAAATCCTTTATCTGGAAGTCTTAATGTGATGGTAACGTCAGGAGAGAAAAAAATACATAATTTGCATTGGCATAGTAGTTTATCCCTATACAGAACCATAAGGATGACAAAAAATGTTGTCTTTGTAGACAATTCCAGCAATTAATGTTTATTTTCGGAACGTTGGCAGCAAGTGCTGGTAAAATATACAAGGTAAAAAAAGAATAAGAGAACCCTTTAAAACGACCTCGTTTTCTTCATAGACAATACGAATGGTACAACGGTTTGTGTGTTTCTAGTTTATTGTGTTTGTATACAATTAGGACTTGGATAACAATCACACCATATTTTGTCTGTAATCAAGAAAATCAGTTAATTCTTGAGACTTTGACTCGGCCTTTCCAAGATACAATCTTCATTTTCAGCCATTCTTTAGTTCATTTACTTGCGCGCTTTGAGTCATTGTCTTGTTGCATCACCCAACGTCTTTCCAGTTTGAGGTCATGCATTGCTACCCTTACATCCTCCTATAAAATGTTTGGATACGCCTTTGAGTTCATTGTTTCCTCCGTGTTTGCAAGTCATCCAGGGCCCGAGGCCAAATAGCAGCCCCAAATTATAATGCTTTCTCCACCATGCTTCAATGCCGGAATGAGGTTTTGCTGCCGTCGTCCAGCTTTTTCCTGCAAGCATAGCATTGTGCGTTTATGCTGCAAAGCTCCACTTTTTGAGGAAAACCAGGTAGTCTCAATCGAAGCTGAGACAAGCTGCAAAGTTTTATTTTGGACAGCAGCGCTTCCCTTGGTGGTGTCCTTCCGTGAGCACCATTCTTGTTCAGTGTTTTTCTAGTATTTTTCCTGCTAGTAGACATATGAACAGAAGTTCTTGCAGTTGGTTGAGTCTTCTGTAGATCTTTTCCCGTTACCAGGTTCTTTCATACCTCTTTCAGGATTGCATTGCTACTCTAGGAATAATCTTACCAGAATGCTACTCTCTATAAGAGTAGACAACAGTCCCAAATTTTGTTTAGTTTATGTAACTGTGGATTTATGTAACCCCAGTTCAATAGCAATGTTTTCTAGCCTTTTTCAGCTTCATGGCTCTTTGTAAGTGTCTTCTGGGATCTTCTGACCATAAAACCATTGTTCTCACTAACCATGAATGAACAATCTTTCCTGAGAGGAAAAAGATGTCAGTAACCCGACTCTGTGCACCTTTACTTAATGGACAAAAAAACCTAAACTTCAAATCTGATCTGCTAAACTGAACCACCAACTGCCAATTAGCTTTCACTGTATTCATTATCAATGCAGAAATCCAGGTAATGGCAAAGGCTGTACTGTTTCTTCCAAATGTATAAATGCAATAAATTTAGATCACGTGAGGCAACCTACTGAGTTCTAGACAGCAGAAAGAATAGTATGAAGGTAATTTCCCTCTTTACTCTACTAAACCATTACATGAAATATTCTAAGGGCAGTATTTATCAAGCTCGAAAAGACTCCCCCGGAGTCTTTTCGGGCTTAGTAAGTGCAGTCCCGATTTCCATATTATGGAAATCAGTGTTTCTCGATTTCCATAATATGGAAATCGGGTATTTGTACCGATCCGTAGCCATTGATTAAAATGGC
>JAKJJM010165119.1:0-10247 GCA_021901965.1 Pipa carvalhoi
TAGATTGTAAGCTCCACGGGGCAGGGACTGAAGTGAATGATGAATCTCTGTAAAGCGCTGCGTAATATATCAGCGCTATATAAATACAATCCAATACCAAAAAATAAATAAATAATATTTGATGTAAGTCCCGTGAATACGGTTATTTTCTAGACATGTCCTTATCTCTGTTTAATAAAGTGCAGCCCCATAAAGGATCAATCTTTGATGTTTTTTTTTTAATTTTTAAATCTAATTATTGCCATGAAAATAGCTGACAAATTGGATAACTGGTACATTTTACACTCTCTGTATAGATTTCACATTACCTGCATACTGGCTTCTCATTCTCAAGGATGCAGACACCGTCATTTTCACAGGTAAAATCTTTACACTGCTCTGAGGTACCTGGGCCTGGTTTTGTTGTTTGTGTTATTGGTGTGCTTTGTGTCGTTGTGGGTACAGGAGTTGGCTGAGAGGTATTTAGATGGGATACATCTAGGACATAATATATAATAGAAAATGACCGGTAAGTCTATATAAATCACAGGCCCTGCAAACCCAATCATTATTCAAGCACACTGCTAGCACCATGAGCCATGCAGTGTTTTACTGGATGACATAGGTTCAAACCACAAATGCCAAGTGGACATGTCCCCGGATACAGTGCAGTGGGGTCATCACACACACCCAGAAATAATAGCTAATCAGCAATGATGCATAGAACACTGAATACTTCTCTCTGTAATAAACAAAAATCCATGCCGGTGAGATAAAGAGATTAGAAAGGGTTGTTATACAGGTAACAATGCAGGGCTGGGTATGTGTGAATAGTACAAAAGGTTTATCGTTAAAAACACGACATGCCAGTGGATATATCCTGGACAGAGAAATCTCTGAATTTTAGTCAGTAAACTAGAGCTACCTCAGAAAACCTGTGACACATTGCATTGTACCAGCAATAGAGTAAAGATTTTCTAGTGTCTTTGAGTTCCAAATTACTTATTTACCTTCTTAATTAAAGGCACCACAAACTGCAAATACAATTATAAACTATTTTAAGTCATTTTTGAGAAACATGGGTAAATTGGAAATGTCAGGTAACTTTCCCTCCTTTTTTGATAAATACACTCATACATACTTTGTTTAGAGAAGAAGCTAGTTTTACACACCTGCTTTAAAATCATGTTAATAGGCTGGATGGGGAGTTTCAGTGGTGCTCTAAGCTAAGAAGAGTTATGACTAAAGGCTGAATAGTCACGTAAAACTCTGAATTCACATCTATTCTCCACTTCCACATTTTTGCTTATTGAGCAAGCACTGTAATATAGCGAATACGCGACCAAGTCAGGTGACTACAATAGTCGCAATCTTACAAAGCACTTCGCATCACTTTGAAGTGCATGTGCACATGTACTTTGTCTATTGAGCAAGCAATGGAGTCTGTCGATGGACCGAATTTGAGTAGATGTACTGCTCCGAATTCGCCCATTTGACTTCGCTACATTGTAGTGGCTAACTGGGGGGCTGATGGCAGGGCTCTATCTGATTGACTACGCCACACAACACACCTGACAGCAATTAGCACTGTCCACTTGTTCGACAAGTCTATTCTCCACTTAGTCAATAATGAGAAGTGAATTTGTGACTATTTTGGCAATACGACTGGAATTGTAGAAAAGTGAATTCCCCCTTTTAGTCAATCAGGCCCTTATTTTTTTAGTTATGAGTTTTTAATGTGCAGTAAAGGAAGAAAGTGGTAAACAACTCTGCCACATCTCTCTTTCCAGGGATGATTAGATCTGGTTATTGGGAGGTCATAAAATGGATTGTGCTTCAGCGTGGTGTCTGTAAGATTAATTTTTAAACTATTAATAGCATAGAAATTGAAGTTGGTCTTACTTATGTTGGAAAATAGGAATCCTATAAAATAGACATCATACTATAACAGATCTCTCAATTTGTATAACAATTAGGAACTGATAGTGTGTTTTAAAGTGTCTTTCCAGACAAACTCATACAGATAAGAGAGAGTAAACTATGATGATAGATATTTTGTTTGAAAGAATTATTCAACTATGGATGCAAGGTATAGGTGCTGCTACGTTTCAGAGGGCGCCTGACGAAGGGTGGTTATGCCCCCGAAATGTAGCAGAACCTGTACTTTGCACCCATGGTCAAGTAAACAAGGTTATACACCTATATCTGAATATCGTGTGTGCATATTCTTTCAAACAAGATATCTATCCACATGGTGATGTTTATGGTGATGTAAAGTCAACATCATTGAATTTACAAAAATATCAACATTTACAAAACTTTCAACTCAGGAAGGAGATAATTGGGGCTATGAGTGTCAGGAAGTGAATAGGGCCCAATGGGAACCTCCTGAATCATTGGTATAATCACCCAACACCAATTTTGTATGGCAGATCTTAGTCAGCCTTAGTCAGTCTCCTGAGTCTGTTGCAGCCACTGTATTCTAGTTGTGGGTTACAGTACTCTGGGCATGGGGCAGGATAGATAAGCAGCAAGTGACTAATTTGTTCAGGTGTAAGAATCTTTTTGTAAAAGAGCATAGGCCTTAATGGGATTTAGAGATCTTGTGAGAAATATAATCCCAAATGGGGTCCTAGTCTTACATAGGTACTGTACAGTTGTATTCCAGAAATGTAATTATCTCTTTTTTTTTTTAGAGAATGACACTGGCAGCACTAGAAAGGATCTATTTATCTTTGGCTTTTTGTTATCTGTTATTCACTCATAGATTTCACCGTGAAAAGAACTGACAAAAAAATACCTGATACATTTGAAATTCTCGGTAAAAAGTTCCAATACAAACTCAGATAGGTGATAATTTGGGTTATGTGTGGCAGGAAGGCCATGAGATCAAGTCCTAAATTTTACACTAGCCTAGTGTTGCCATTGGAGCTTTACAATTATAGCGCAAAAATGATACTATTTATAGTGCAAAAGTCAATTTTGGATGAAATGCTTGAACAAATCAAAGAAAAAAATGTAAATATAATTTACCTTCTAGAGAAAGGAGAAAGTAGGCATCACCTCCTTTCAAAAAGTCTCTGCTGTTAAGTCTGTCCTGGGTTATAAATGCTGAAGTTCCTTTTCCACGACCACGGAAGAAATGGGTTCCATTAGAGAATGTAGCGTCTGCTCCTACCTTTTCTGGCTTGTCCCAAAAATATACACCATTGCCTGAAAGAAACATCATTTGAATGGTTATTAGAAATCTATAAAGTAAACAAAACAACTGTACTCCATGTGCTTACTTACAAATCATGCATTTTTTATTTAAAAAATACTGCAATGTTGGACATACATTAAGTACTTTGCTGCTTTGGCAATTTAGGGAGTTGATGAAGTGGAGTTGATCTGTTTAAAGGGTTACAATCTAAACATTAAGGGCCACATTCCGGTAAATCCGAATGTGCCCGATCAAAGGCATTTTAGCGAACACATGAGGCGCGCCACCAAAATTGTCAAGGACGCGCCTCAATATGCGCTTGAAGAATAGGCGAGCAGAGTTTTGTCTGCCGCTGTTCACCTGTTTTTCAAGCATATTGAAGCGTGCCCGTGACAATTTCGGCAGCGCGCCTCATGTGTTCGCTAAAATGCCTTTGATCGGACACATTCGGATTTACCGGAATGTGGCCCTAAGATTCAGTGATTACAGAGCTCTCGATGTGCTATAAGTTAGTAATAGACTTTTATGTATTTTGATTTCTGATATACATTAAGTTATATCTTACTTGCTAGCTCCTGAGGATCTGTTGTAATGCTTCTAAGATTTGACATGCGTTTTCGAATATCTGGATTCTGATCCATAAACTCCATTGTTGCTTGTCTTAAAGAACATGGCCATTGTAGTGTATTATCATTAGCTCCAGAGATTAGATGGAAATATATTGCAACATCATTGCCACTTGATGCATTGTATCGAAGTTGTATCTGATATGCATAACCATCAGCTGAATAAAATGGTGGACTGTAAATTATTCCATTCCCCTTAATGAACTCCTGATTAAAATTTCTGATGTGCCAGATATGATCAGAGCAGCGAGTTTCTGAAAAGTTGATGTCATCAATTGCAAACCCTCCACTGGAATTTCCACTTCCTTTAACACCCTCAAACACAACTCGAAATTTATTGTTTACATTTAAAGGAACATGATGGAGTTGCCAATAATCTGCTGGTTGTCCTAGAAAGAAAAACATGTACACATTTATAGTTTTACACATATTGAGACTGTGTGCCTTGTATTGTATTTGTGCTACTAAACAAAATGAATGGGTTTTCCTTTAAATTAAATTGTTTATCTCAAAAAGATGGCTGCTTCAAGGTGTTTTCATGAATAGGCTTGGTGAATAGATGTGAGGGAATAAACTGATTTGGGGGCATAAAGTCAGGACAGGCATAAACTAAATAATGAGAGTTAGGTGAATGTAGTATTGGGGTCTTGGTGCCAATTCCAGTCTTAGTTGCGCCAGACTTTAAAAAGGAATTTGTTGTACAGACGGATGCTTCTGATGTAGGTTTGGGGGCTGTCTTGTCCCAAGTAGTAGAAGGGGAAGAACACCCTGTGACATACCTAAGTAGGAAACTGACTCCAGGTGAACGGAAATATTCTATAGTGGAGAGAGAGCGTCTCGCCGTTAAGTAGGCCCTAGAATCCTTAAAATATTATTTGTTGGGGCGGAAATTCATCATTGTGTCAGACCATGCACCCCTTAAATGGATGGCCCAGAATAAAGAAGGAAACGCTCGAGTCACCCGATGGCTCCTGGCTTTACAGAATTACAAATTCAAGGTGTTACATAGGCCAGGAGCCCAACAAGGTAATGCTGATGCCTTATCCAGGGTGCATTGTTTGCTGGCTAAAAGTGCTCCCCCTAAGGTTGAGCAGAGGGGGGCAAAATGTAATGGTTTTCTGTTTGAGGGAAGGTATTTTCCCCCAATTGTACACACTTATGTCTGGAGGCCAGGCCAGGTGCAGACTAAAACTGGTTTAAAAAGGCAGCTGAGAGAGCCCTTGGGTGGGGTCTGTGTTTTGCCAAAGCAGGAAATTGTGTGCTTATCTTCTGCTGCAGGTTTGGAAATTCCCTCTGTGTTTGTGTGTGAAAGAGGACTTCATTTTGAAAAGGACTGTTACCTTTTTGTGTTGGAAAGTGTTATATACTTTGTTTTCTTGAACCGTGCCAAGAAGTACTCTGTTTAACTTTATGTTGTGGAAAATAAAAGCTGGATTCTTAAGAAAGTCGCTGTTGACGGTGAGTATGATGGGAGGTGTAGTTATGAAAAAAGTTAAACCAGTAGTGATGATACATGCTGATTCTTTGTGTGACTATTCAAATATAAAAGCTACCTCTTTTACAAATATTCAAACACTGCCTTAACTCTAATGAAGCTGAGTCAATACTATATAAAGATAGGGTCATGATCATTATAGTGAACAGAGTATTAATGGTAACTAAAGCCATTTTTGGCCCAGTTGTTGAGCCAGCCCTGCAAAACACTGTTGTGGCAGAAGGATTATTTAGCCTCACTTTGCCTATAATACTCTGCATAAAGTAAATATATATATATATTATAATAATGCTTACCATTTACCCTAGCAATGAAAGTCAGTGTTCCATTTGGAGATGCCGCTGTGTATTCTCTGATCCAAATATTCAGCACATCACTCTCATGGCCATTGTGGTGATAGTAAAACTCCAGACACTGAAGTCCTCTCTTAGGATAGAAAAGTCTACTTTCTAGTAGAGCTTTGTCCCCAGCATTACCAGTACTGGTACTGAATTGCATAAAATAACCTTTTTCTGTAAAAACAAAAAAAAAAAAATTGTTTATATTGTAGAGGCATTATTATAACACCAGAGCAGTGCTACAGCAGTAGTGTCACTACCCTCAGGTGGGGCCAGCAAACATATAGGGGGTTATTTTGTAAAGACTGAGGGGGTCATTCAGGTAGCTCCGAATTTTTTGTCTTGAATTCACTTATAGCGAACTCCCATTATAAAGTCGCGGCTGCGACTAAAAAAATTGTCGCGGTCGCAATTTTATAATGGAAGAATTGTCGTGGTCGCGACTTTATAATGGGAGTTCGCTATAAGTGAATTCGGGACTGAAAATTCTGAGCTACCGGAATGACCCCCTGAATTGTCATGTAAAGATCCGAATTCGCCAGCTAAAGACAGTCGCAATAGACTGCTACTGTCGCAGTCACAACTTTATAATGAGAATTTTGTCACAGTCACGACTTTACAAAGGAAATGTCAAAGCTGGAACTTTAAAAAAAATTGTTGCGGTCGCGACTTTATAATGGGAATCTGCTGTCTGCGAATTCAACAGTCGAATTCTCACTTTACAGAATAATCCCCATACTTACATTGTCCTACAAGGCTTATATGTGACATTTTGGAGAAGGGTAGGGTCTGTGTGTCAAGCCATAAAATGGTAATCTGACAATATCAAATATCTATGGGACATACAGGAATCTGTCCCAACCAGAAGAGAAAATGCTAAATAGTAAAAAAAATGATATTAATGACCTCCTACAATACTCAACTGTGATTTCCCTGCAATTAGCGAAGCAAAGTGAATGTTTGCTTTAGGTAGGGAAATAAATGTATGGATTAGACTTCAAACTGGATGATTGGCGCATTATGGGAAACTGGACACGGGGACGAGGCCCTTAGTGTGCTAGGTCCACAGTGGCTCATTAGTAGTAAAGCAGTTATGAAAACATAAGCTTTAGCAGTTCCTCACACTAGCCCTTATGGACTGCAATATCACAGAACTGCACAATATCGCATTATTACACATTATGGGGGTTATTAACTAAAGTAAGAATTCAACTGTCGAAGTGAATTCTCATCACTTCGGGTGGCTACACCCTGGTTCTCTACTCCTTATTCACTAAATAGCAGATTCCCATAGTCAAGTTGTGACCACGTCAGTATCCCCATAGTGAAGTCACGGCCACCTCAGTAGCAGTCTATTGTGTAGTGTGCGACCATTGTTAGCTGGCAACTTCAACACATCGCAGAGTTTGCTGAATACCCAAATATGAGGAACTGGCAAATTCACACCTTTACACAACAATTCAGATTTTAGCCAATAACCCCCTATATTGGAACCTAATTTCTAATATAAGCATATTAGAACAGTGGTTCCCAGAAAAGGTTTGACGGACAGGTGGGAGAGTGGGCAGGGCCAATGTGCGCTGACGGCCTCATGACAGTGATGCGCTTCGTGTGCACGTGCATCACCATCAGGCGGTCCATTGCTGAGGGGCCCACGGACCGGTAGTGGTCTGCAGTCCGGCATTTGGGGAACCCTGTACTAGAAGCCTCCTCAAAGTTCTCACCACATTGATGGTGTCTAATATGAATAGATTTTATTATAAAGGGAGGGGAACCCTATGTATTTTAGCTTTCAGTTGCCTTAACTGTTTTGATGGTTTTATATTGAAATTGTAAATGCTAAAATCAGTGTATTCAAATGCCTAATATTATCAGTGATACATAAATATAGAGCTACTGTAATTCAGTATTGCAGTAGCAGTTAATGTTTCCCTATATACATTGTATCGGGTTCAAAGTGCAAAAGAGAGCTGCCTTTGTGTAATAAGTTACATACTGTGGTAAATGTATTAGAGATATTTTAGATTGAAAGGTTAGCTATCGCAATTTGTACCGTTGGAATTTTGATCATAATTAAGCCATAAATATTAATAAGAGTATTAGCGATAAAGTCCGCTGAGATAAGATAGATCTCACCTTTGCAGTTTCCCAGGTGAGTATGATCACTACTGGGCCCAGATGGATTACTGAGGACGTGTTGCCAGTCAGCATTATCTCCTGTACCTTGTATCATGCCACAGATATTATTGTACTCAAAGGTACACGTGTCCATGAAAGTGATGCTAGTGGCTATGGAATAAGAAGAAAAAACACATGGTAATGGTTCGTTAAAATTTGCTTGGTTGTCTGTGAGGAGATAATTGAACATAAACGTCTATATGTATAATGTTTTCCTTTAAGATAATGTATTTTTCCTAGAACTAGGAAACATGATGTCCTTCCTGTTTGCAGAAAAACAGGCAGCTATCATGGTTGCAGTACTGTTAGTTGGGGTTACAGGTACATGGCCATTAATTCCCTAGTCAAGTATCCAATCAGTTGTTTGTATTCATTATTCTGCGAACATCCAGCTAAATACCAGCTTTGGTGTTTCAGGGGGTGGCCTACTGGGCAAATTCCCTGTCTCCCCAAAGCACCTGGCTAATATTTAAATAACAAATCAGCAGTGAATTGGAACTATTCCAACCCTCTACTGCTTCAAACCTTACACTGACTCTAACCACCTACGTATATCATTAGTGATGCCAGTACTGGAGGGTATAATAAGGAGCAGCAGATGCCAGCTGAAGCACTAATGCTATTAAATTATGTTTTGAAGCAAAGGTGGCTAGAAACTGACTGATTGGACTTGGGTGCAAGTATTGTGTAATGTAACTAATGGACAACCAGAAGAGCAACTAGGAAGATTAAGCAGGTGGGCTAGTGAGCAATAGTAATATAACTTATAGACTACTAGTTGTGCTACTGAGCAATATAATTGCTCACATAATTACAAATAATTGATTGGGATACTTAACAGTGAGCAATACAATTGATTTGTGTATTGTAATTAATAGCACATTGGGCTGCTGAGTAGCCTTCAGAAAGATGGACGGATGGCTGATGTAATCACTGAGTGACTTGACCCTTGTTTTCCTGACCAGGATACATTTTGTTTGAAACTCAGTCCCAACAAATACCAAGTGGCTGTTATGGATAACTGAACCCAGAAAAAAGTTTTTCTTAAACTGAGTCAGATATTTTAGGTTAGAATTCAGTGTCACTGTTAAACACCTTTTGGGCCAGATCCCATTTAGATACAGTTTATAATTAATGGTTAGCAGGGATAATACTCACAGCAGTTGTATAACCGATTTAGTTTCTCAAGATCGTAGTCACTAAAATCCATGCGTTGTCCAATCACATCACTAAATGCAGCAATCTTTGTGACAATTGTTGGTTCCGTGCCATTTTGGAAGGCTGTTTTGCCGTAATGCATGACAGAAGTGTAATCATATGGCACATTTAAGGAGTTGGACTTGGTATCATCATATGAATTAAAATTGTGCTCTCTTCCTGTTATAAATAGAAGCGTATCAAAATTTTACCTTTTATGCATAGCAAAACAATATTCATAATCATTTCATTCATGCAATACTCACAGCTTAACTATTCTGTATCCTAGAATGTTTATATACAGCATGATTTTATTGGTTGCAGTGCCCCGGAAACAAAAAAAGACATGGCAGAACATAAAGGCTAGCAATCCAAAAACAACAGATATTAGAATAATAAAGGTCAATTGTAAATTGACTTAGAATGCAACTATCTACATCATGATAAACATTCTAAAATACATTGAAGTTACACATTCCCTTTATATAGGAAACTTAAGCACACACTTATGTACAGAGAAGAAGAGGAACATGATAAATATTGAATTGTATTTTGTAGGCTGTGTCATAATTACATGGGTTGTATTGGTTGTGACTGTATCATAGCCATAGGATCCTAGGATGGGTCCTTTCATTGGGTTAATAAAAGGAATATTATATCTACATTCACAAAGAAATAGAATAAATACATAAAACAATATGTGACTAATGCCTAAATTCACTTTCAGTGGTCAAAAAATAATCATGAATAGAAAGTGGTATACTGTATATATAAAATAAATAAATATATATATATAAATATAAAAAGCCCCTAAGAACAGAAGGGAGGCATAGAGACGGTTGTTCTTTCAGGAGGCATAGAGACGGTTGTTCTTTCAGGAGGCATAGAGACGGTTGTTCTTTCAGGAGGCATAGAGATGGTTGTTCTTTCAGGAGGCATAGAGATGGTTGTTCTTTCAGGAGGCATAGAGACGGTTGCTCCTCACTTTTTCTCTTTATATACATATATATTTTATATTGGGCGCTACACTTTCAGTTGGGAGTTTTTTTATTCCCTCTTTCTCTTATATATATTGTAAGGGATTAGTCCACCCTGTATCAGGGATTTATAATAATTGACAGATGCACTCTTTAAACGATTCCCAAGCATACAAATAAATCAGTCTTTTGGTGGTGAAACTAGCTTCAGCTAGCTTTATTTAGTTGAAGTGCAGGTGTTAGAAAATAAACAAA
>JAKJJM010165178.1:0-11652 GCA_021901965.1 Pipa carvalhoi
TTTTCCATTCTAGTTGATGGTGCCATCATCAACCCTGTAACCTCTGTACGTTGCCTTGGGATGACTTTTGACTCTGCTCTCTCCTTCTCTAAACACATCTCCAATACTGCTAAAACCTGTCTATTTTTCCTTTGCAACATTGCCAAAATCCACCCCTTCCTCTCTTGCTCCACTGCTAACACTCTCATGCATGTTCTTGTCCTATCCTGCTTGGACTACTGCATTGTTCGTCTATCTGGCCTTCCAGCTTCCTGTCTCTCCCCGCTCCAGTCTATTTTTAACTCTGCTGCCAGAATTGTCTCCCTCTCTCCCCAGAAGGGACAGACTTTCACCCTCTCTCTCTCTGCTCCTTGGCTCCCCGTGAACAAACGAATCATTTACAGTGTTCTCCTTTTGACATTTAAAGCTGCTGCCCCTCCCTACATTTCCTCACTCGTATGTCCGTACATTCCTCAACATCAACTGCGCTCCTCCCAAAGTAACCAGCTTTGTATGCCACACACCAAGACTGCCCTCTCTCGTCTCAAACCCTTTTCTCTCTCTGCCCCCCACAACTGGAATACTATGCCCCTTTATCTTCACCAGGAACATTCCCTCTGTACTTTTAAAACCAAACTGAAATCCTTCCTTCTGGAGCACTAGCACTGATATTTGCCACTGACTTTTATTCATATATTTTATTGTATCATTTAATTATTTATGTTTAATATTTTGTATTTATTGACCTGTGTTTTGGCACATAGGAGTGTAATAAGAGCTGTACCAATCTGTATATGTAATGTCTTCCTCCCATTTAGACTGCAAAGCTCTACGGGGCAGGGACCTCCAACCTCATGTGTCATCCACAACCTAGCACTTAAGTGAACTATCCTTGTGATACTACAGTTGTATTGTTTACTGTACTTTTCCCATGTCTGTATTGTATTTGTGTTGTTAATCTGTAATTTGTGGCGCTTTATAAATAAAATTATACATACATACATACACTTAAAGTGAAATATCCTTGTGATACTATACTTGTATTTAATGCACTTTTCCCATCTGTATTGTATTTGTTGAATTGTACAGCGCTGCGTAAATTTGTGATACTCTATAAATAAAATTATAGATACATACACATATCTATTATTCCAAAGACGCAGGTTATAGGATAAAGAATGTTTGAAAAAGCTAATTCATCAGCAACATATATATTATGTTATGAGCAGTGCTTGCATATGTGCACCACTTGTGCATCTGCCAGCAGGCACTTAACACTGCTGCCAGGTTGGATTACCAAATCCGGAGCCACTGATGTCACAGATGATGTCAGCAGCGCCAAATTTAAAAGGCTGAGTGCTGCCTTCTGCAGTGCTCGATCAGTAAGTAAACTTTCCAGTGGAAGAAGGATTCTATTTGTTTGCCTGTTGTTCTGGAAGCCATTTTATGTATCCTGTGTTTCAAGTCTGTTCCTATTTCAAGTATTCTGCTTTTGAATGTCAGCTCTTCAGCTCAGTATTTCTGACTGTGTTTCAAGTCTGTTCCTGTTTCAAGTATTCTGTTTCTGAGTGTCAGCTATTCAGAAAGTCTCTTCACAGCTCGCAACTATAGCTTCTGTCAAGTTCAGCACCAGCCTGTTTGCAGCATCTGCCTTTTCCTTGTTTCTGAGCTGCCCTCATGCAGCATCCACCCGGATCCTCTGTTCCTGACTGGTTTTGTGAGGGGAAGATCTGTACCTGAGCTGCTTCCATGCAGTGTTTGCCCTATTCCTGTCCCTGAGCTGCTTCCAATGGGTGCTGTGTGTTACAGCAATCCTGGGCACAGGTTGAATTGTGACTGTTCTGTTATGCTGCACCACTATGATTTCTTTACATTATAGTTCCATTGCTCCAAGTATCTGCCTGAGTTTCCATGTGAGTCTATCCAGCTGCCACTAGTGGCAGGGATAACTTGAGGGTCGCTACCTGGGAGGTGCCTGCTGCAAAGGCCATACCCTCTTTTGGGGGTTTCAGAGTGAAGACCTGGCCATCCTTAGACTCCGCACCTTGGTGTTAGCCAGTGCAAACTCCTGCTGCGGTATAGAGGATCCATTATCACCCCTTGTGCACTTTGTTCTTGTGTGTCCTGAGTCTGCACCTGTTCCTGGTATGCGGGCTTGGGTTTGCTTTGTTCCAATATGGCTTCCCAGTTCCCATGGTATCCTGAGTATCCTGTTCCTGAATCTGTTCCTGAATCTGTTCCTGTTTGGCATGCGGGGCCTATGGCATCCTGTTCCTGTGTTTGCACCTGTTCCTGAACCTGCACCTGTTTGTACACCTGACTTTCCCAAGTGGTGTACCACCTTGCTCCTGTGTTCTAGATCTAGTACGCCTTGTGGCGTAATGGGCTCTGGGTTTGCTTCTGTTCCCCTATGGCAACCCAGTTGCTGTGGTAACCCCATGTTGTGTTCCTGTCATGTTCCAGAATTCCTGAGTTTCCTTCCTGACTGTCTGTCAGAGGCCTTTGTTACATATTAATTTCTTTCCAGTATGACAACTCTGCAGAGTAAGACCATATTAAATGGAAAAAATTTACATTTTCACTCTCACATCTGGGACATAACACTTTCTTCTGGTTTTTAACATGTCTTAACTGGAGAGAAGTCAGATATAATTGGTATAAGTTTTTCATGTAAATCAACCTCTCTCTATTGGATATCAAGAAGGAATAAGCTTTATCTGTTGCCTCTTCCCATTTCTCTTGGGTTAATTGGAGGATTTGTCTTTGCCACTTTTGAAATGAGACATGGAAGGGGGCTGGTATAGTATTAGTTAATTTTCCATATAATTTGGAAATTAATTTGGGTTTTTGTGGATTTCATGTCTTCTATTGGAAAGCTGTGTATTTGGATGGGGAAGCTTTTCCACTGTGCAACACAGGCATGTCTAAATTGTAGGTATCTAAAGAACATTATTGGAGTGTTCCCAATAGCTTCTTGTAATTGAATTACACTAGGAAATTCATGAAAGGTGGTAATTAAATTCAGAGGGGGTTATTCCGTAAACTCCGAATTTGCCCTTCCGAATTCACTGATAGCGAACTCCCATTCTAAAGTCGCGACCGCGACAATTCTCCCATGATAAAATCGCGACCGCAAGAATTTTTTAGTTGCGGTCGCGATTTCATAATGGGAGTTCGCTATCAGTGAATTCGGAAGGGCAAATTCGGAGTTTACGGAATAACCCACACAGTCTTTAGGCCTTTTAAGCCCAATATTGACAATCTGGGACAGTTTGCAAGTTTAGAGATGTTAGAGTTATTCCATAGTGGGGTATGTGTTGAGTAAAATAGTTTGGATAATTTCAAGAGTTTCAGTGCTGCTTTCCATGCAGTATATAGGGTCTTAATTGTGTCTGGGATTGTTGGTATATCGTTCAATTTTCTATTTGGGCAGTTAGAGAGGGCTTCTATTGATACCAAGAGTGAAATAAGTGGATTATCCATGTCTGGACAGACCCAGTTATGTATAAATTTCAGTTGTGAGGCCAAATAATATGTCTGCAGATCTGGTACCCCTAAGCCACCTTCAGTTACTGGAGCTGTCAATTTTCCTCATGCCATTCTAGGTTGTTTCATGGCCCATATAAATAAGGAGAGATGACTGTTAAGTTTTCTAAAAAAAAATTTTTATGCAAGTATATTGAACAGTTAGTTATTATTGAAGGCATACCAAAAATGTTGGCAGGTATATAATTTGAATAAAGATACCATTCCCCAGAGTGTGAGTGGTAATTTGTACCATACATGTGATGCTGATTTGAAATCCCTGATAATGGGGTCAAAATTGTATGTAGAGTATTTTTTTGTCAGGCTGAGCGCTGCCAGTTGAATTTACCGCCGCTGACGTCATCCGTGACATCAGCGGATACTGATTGGCTAACGTCAACCAGGAAGCTCTGGGGAGAGATGAGTCTCTCCAGCGGCTGCTGCTTTGAGCAGCCTAATGTAACAAGCGGTGCTCACATGGAAGCACCGCTCATTACATTTACTAGAACAAAATGGAAATTTGGAATTCCGAATTTCTAAAATTGACAATGCAGTTTTCAAATTATTTCTATCAAAAATGGCATTTTCGATTTTTAATAAATTTCGCCCAATGTTAGCTAGTTGGAATGGCAGGTGTAAGAAGTTGCATCTCTGCCCTCTAGGGGAGGTGATATCAAATGTTTATTGGCAGAGAGAGAAGCCATTTGGATTAAAAAACTGAATAGTTGCAAAATTAATGGTCTAAACAACTTTTAGTCAGTTAAGCCTTTTTTATGAAATTCCTATTTAATATTTCCGAACGGATTTTTAATTCCTTCTTAGATAATGGCTGCTTTTAATACATTTACCTATTATCAAGCCAAAAAAACATTAAACTCCTGACTCACCTCTTCTTTCAGCAGAGTTCAAAATCCCCCTGTAACGTTTCACTGCTCCAGCATTGCATCCTGCCATGGGAAGCTCAAGTGTTAAGCCACGCCCCCTCCTCCCCCTTGCTCGTTCTCTGCACTGCGGACAGCTTTCCTAAATGCATGCTCACGGGTAATTTTTAAGCATCTATTATCTAGATAGCAGTGAAACGACTGGATTGAGTCTCCTTGTTTAGAAACTCCAATGTGCAGTACGCCTAATAGGATAGGCTTTTTTAAGGGTATATGCCAATTAACACTTCAATTGATCACATTGCAGATTATATGAGTGGTCTCATTCTTCCACTCATATTTTAAGATTGCCTAGCAGCATTTTTCATCACAAGATTTTTTTCATAATGGTTGGGGGATTTAAACATTCGTGATAAGAAATAGTGATCTTTTGGCAGACATATACTTATTTTCATTTTTTGTTGAATTTTCTTTTCCTTTGAATTTGTAATAAATTTGTTAATAATATTAATTATTTTAAACAGCATCACACTTAAGTTGGAGTAGCAGGCAAGAAGCTTCCTTTTCTTCTTTGCTTATAAGCTTCATAGTAAATAAGCCACCTTAACCCAGCACCCACAATAACAATACTATTAATTTAGACAACAGATGTGGTGTTCTAGCTGTTGCAAATTAAAAAAAGCAGAGCTTACTTTTATCTCTGACAATAATGAAGACTTTTTTCTGCCAAGGAGGTGAATTATATAATTGGAGCAACAGGGTCCCCTATTTTGGAAAGGACTAAATGACTTCTGAGTCAATTTCTTTATACTACCTAAGATTCAAAATTACCTACATTATATAATTACAGACAACACAGTGCCTCTGGCAAGCACAAAATATAACAACAGTTTTCCACATTAATGAGTAAACAATAATAAGCACTTTTAAATATTGTAAACAAATTTAATGGTAATTTAAAAATAGTATTTAAAAACCACACCACAGAATAGATACACAGATCGGTGTATAAAGGGATATAGGTGTGATGCAGCAATGCAAAAATATACATAAAGATAATTGACACTGTACAGGGTTCATTATCTACAGCATAAGAAGGGATGCTGGAGGACAAAGTAACACATTGTCTCTTCTTGATGTGTTAAACTACACGTTTCAAGTTACCTATTGGAGTAAAGAAAAAAAATATTAAGGAAGTAACATATGTGTATAATATAACTCAAAGAGCAGTTTTAAGTTAGCTTTGAAACTCCTACACATTTAATTAAATAAAACTCAATTAAGATATAATGAATGCCATATTATGCTTCTGTAAAATTCTTTAATCCCCCTATAAGAAATGGCAAAGAAAGATTTCCTCTACAAAATTTAGCACTGCATTTTCTCCATGCTTTAATTACAGGAAGATATTTTTCTACATTAAAAACTTTATTTTATAGGAAGGGTTTAAGAAAAAGAAGAGTAGGAAGAAAGAGAAAGTTATGAGACAACAGTATCCTTCCTTCAAATACATAGATTTGTTTAATGCTGCATAAACAAATAATCTGGATTATGTTAGACATGGGGAAAGTACAGTAGCAGTGTAACAAGATTAAGTCTGGTTTGCAATCTCTGACTTGCAGATGCAATTATTTTTTGGGCAATACAGCCCTCTCGGAGCAATTGCTAGCTTATCTTGTTGAAACTATAAAAGGAAGACATAAATCTCTAATGTCACTGCATGATACAAAATGTATAATACTGTACTAATCAGACTAAAGCATAATAATACTTTGTTGAAAATTTCATTGTTACATGTTGTAAACCCCTTTTATTTCAGTACCCTTACCCAAATGTTAAAATTCAATAAAGAATAATATTGAAAAAAAAAAAACAACAACTTTATTTTAAGTTATTCTTTTCAAATATCCCGTGTGTATATGTGTGTATATGTGTATATATATGTAAATGAAAAACACATTTGTCACGGATGGCAGGAACTGATACGGATTGAAAGAGAATCCTCTTATCACTTGCAGAGAATAGACCCAGGAGTACTACGAGGCGCGGAATCTAAGAGGTCCCTTGTCTTCACCTTTAACCTCCACAAGGAGGTATTGGGCTTTGCTGCAAAGACCCCCAGGTCGTGGCCCTCGAGCACCCCCTCCGCAAGAGAAAGCTGGACAGGGCAAAATGAACTGTCACTTTAAGAGACGCTGTAACTTTAATAGTAAATACAGTCAGGTAGCAAATGCAGTAGGAGGCAAACAGGAGGCACTGGATAAACAGGGAAAATGCACAGGGAAGGGAAAAGGAGTAACCAGGTAGGAAGCCTGTAGAGTATGTGATTCAGGCACAGAATGCTTAAAAATGCCGGCTTTTAAACCAGCCATCCAAGGCAAGGGGAGGGACGTAACATCAGGCGTCATTGCCTAGCAACGATGCCCATCAATCAAATGGCAGCTGCCGACCTCCCGTGCACGGAACGCCAAAGCCCAGTTACAGTGCGGGAGGCCGGCGAAGATGGAGGTACCACAGGATCGCGGGCAAGGTATGTAACAACATGCAGACTTTGCTTGAAAACAAAATAAGCGTCCACCTTTTAATGCCTTGTTTTGGTAAATACAGAAAATTTGCAGCTTGCACAGTTTCTCCAGTGTATAGCACAAATGCACATAAACAGGCTTTTCCTTCAGCACAACTTGTTTATAAAAATAAACCAAATACTTGCAACTAGAATGTATGGAGGGATCTCACCAAAAAGCAGCGTGTCTTTTCTACAACCTCACAAGAATAACTCTTCCTTTTTCCCAGCTGACTCCACCTAACACATAGGTGTACACACCCTTATCTTTCTCCAGCAGCCTAGAGCCCAGCTGGAGCCTAATTAATCAGCTACAGGTTTTAACATACATATGAGAGGAACCTGGGTGAAATATATCTGTCCTCAATCTGTATACCAGGATTCCTCTCACATATCCTCCCCCCCCACGTTTCGACCTAGGGGGCGGAACACCTTTACACAATAAACAACTTACCCGAGATAAGTTATTAACATTTACACAAAGTTTACAGAGTTTGTGATTTTCTACATAACAAAAACCCTGTTTCTGGGGCCCTGTCAAAGTTTCAAAAACTAGCGGACTTATAAACGGATAGGTTGGGACATCTAATTGGCAAAAATTATCAGGTACCTACGTGGCTACCCTTCCCTTCTTTGACTGCTCTCTATCTAAAGAAACAGGAAAAAAATAACATTGCCACCAGTAACCCCAACCGTTTTCTTCGTAACCACCCCTTTATTCCAGAGTTCCCAAAACAAAGGAAAGTCACGTCCGAGAACTATAGGGTGCAACAAGTCTTTCACGACCCCCACTTCATGGTGAACAGTACCAGCTTCAGTACCAATGGTTACCAGGGCCATGGGATAGTTTTTAGTGTCCCCATGTACACAGATCACCCCCATCCGCTTTCAAAGTGTGAATAACACATGGGGCGGATTAGCCTGAAAAAGGGTAACTAGACTCCCTGAGTCTAAAAGTGCCTTGACTTTAATACCATTTATGGTTATTAACTGTTCTTGGGGTCGGCCTCTCTGGGGTACAGCCAAACAAGCAGGGCGAGCAAGTAGGAACCCATGCTGAGCTGTATCACACTCCATACGTTCTCCCATTTGGGGGCAATTTGCAGAGATATGCCCGGAACCTGACATCTCCAACACCTTATAACGTCTTTACTTAGTCCTTTATACAGCACTGACGTTCCTGGCACAGTTTTACCAGGTAATACTGGAGATCTTGCATTTGGAACGGGGCCGCGGGGTGGACGTGATGGGCTCATCATTTCTTCTGATGCTGTATACCTTTCCACCGTTTCGACCAGCTCATCAGCTGTTTTGGGAATGGCATGGTTTACCCACTTACGCATACCAGAAGGCAGGGATCTCAGGTAGTGGTCCATTATGATCCGTTCTACAATCTGTGGTCCCGTTAATGTTTTTGGCTGTAACCACTTCTTACTAAGGTGGATGAGGTCATGCATTTGAGAGCGGGGAGGCTTATGCACCTGATATTCCCAGTGATGCACACGCTGGGCTCAAATCGAGAGAGTGACATCTAGTCGAGCAAGGATTTCAGCTTTGAGCTTTTCGTAGTCCAATGCAGCGGCATGGTCTAGGTCCAAGTAATCCTTTTGGGGTTCACCCGACAGAAATGGTGCAATTAGACTAGCCCACTGTTCTCTTGGCCATCCTTCTCGCTCTGCTGTCCGCTCAAACGTGATAAGGTAAGCCTCTACGTCGTCATCTTTTGTAAAAAAAAAAAAAAATGGCTAGCCCGCACAAAACTGGTTGTAGCCACCACAGCAGGTTGAATACTCTTTGCAGCTAACTACAGCAACACCTTTTTTAGGGCTTCCCGTCTTTCCTTTGCTCCTGCCGGTTAGCTTCCATCTGTTCAGACAGCCTTTGGTTCATCTCTGCCAAGGCCATTTGCTGAACGCAGGTGGCCCCTCTTGCTGAGCCGCAGTAGCCTGCACCAACACTTTAACAATGTCTTCCATTTTCTTGAGAAAAAAAAAATAAACCCAGAACCTCAGCGCTGTAAGGCTGCAGTGCTAATCACTGAGCCACCGCACTGCCCAGAAATTATTAATAATTAATCAGCCACAGGTTTTAACATACATATGAGAGGAACCTGGATGATACCCAGATGGTGTATAATGACATGCTACTGGAGTATGTGCAAGACTACACAAAACTCAAAGAGGAAATTTTGGCCCGGCTGGGAGTCACTATGCAGGTGCGTGCCCAGAAGGTTCATGCCTGGGAATATGATACTGAGAAATCCGCCAGTTCTCAGATGTGTGATCTTCTTCACCTAATAAGTCAGTGGCTGCAACCAGAAAAGTTAACAACCAAATAGTAAATAGAGTGGCCTGTGATCGCTTTCTGTGCGCCCTACCAGGTAAAGTTCAACGCTGGGTAAGCCAAGCAGGACCAAAGGACTCAGATGATTTGGTTGATGTCACTGAAAGAATCCTGGTTACAGAAGCAAATCTACAGGAAAGCTCCAATAAATGGGTATTCCCAAAGAATAAGAAAACGCCAGAATATGGTAAGACTGTTCCTGCTATCACAGGGGTCATAGGTATAAGGAAGGGTGGGTCTGGAGTAGATATGCCTGCTAGGCCATTACTGCCCTATTCTCCTAAACAATGATCCCCTACAAGGGAAACCAAACCCATTATATGCTGGCGGTGTCAAGGGCCTGGTCATATTGTGACTAATTGCCCCATAAGGGAAGAACCCATGGAGCGTGATGAGGCGGGGCCCCACTCATTGTATGTGGCCGCAGTGTGAGCAGCACAACCTACCCTAGTACCCGAACAGATGAACTGTTCCGTCAACATCAACGGGCACCCCGTAAATGTACTGTTGGACTCGGGAGTATGTTAACCCTTGTATATGAAAGTTTGGTGGATCCCCAAAAGTTACAAAAGCAACCCATGGGTATTATTTGCATACATGGGGACACCTGAGAGTACTCCACTGCTATGGTGACTTTTGAGACTGCAGTGGGATGTATTGAACACAAAGTGGGGGTGGTAATAAACCTGTTGCATGGTGTGATTGTTGGGAGGGATTTTCCCTTATTTTAGAAGTTGTGGAGAAAACCTCAGCATAAGCCCTCCATAGAGGGTGCTTCTGATGCACTTGATCAAAAAGACATGATGGGGTGACCCCTGACAAGAGATGTTGGTTGGGGAAGTGGAGGAGGAGGAAACTGCTCCGCAGTTAAATGTCCCCGACTTGCCCATAGTCAGGGATGATTTTTTCACTGCGCAGTTACAAGACCCGACCCTAGCAATAGCAAGGGAAAATGTAAAGGTAATAAATTGTGAACCTCAGGAGCTGAAAATGTGTTCCCCAGTTTTTTCGAAGAAAAGGATATGCTGTATCATGTTAATAAGGTGCGTGGGGAAATCATGGAACAGCTGCTAGTACCCCAGACTCACCTCAAGAGGGTTATGGATCTAGCTCACACCTATCCCTTAGGCGGCCATCTTGGTTCTGACAAGACAATAGAACAAATCACCCAAAGGTTTTATTGGCCAGGCCTGTATGAAGAGGTTAGGAGGTATTGTACATCATGTCCTGTATGTCAACTCACTGCTCCCATGCCTCATTTCAAAAGCCCTTTAGTGCCGTTGCCTATCATAGAGGTGCCCTTTGAAAGAATAGCAATGGATCTCATGGGGGCCCTCATAAAATCAGCTAGGGGACACCAACACATCCTCATAGTTGTTGATTATGTTACTTGGTATCCAGAAGCGATCCCTTTAAGGCAGTTGTTCTCAACACAATCATCATCGCGGGGGTGTGCCTGGTCACGTGATGCCGTTTAGCTACAACATCATTGTGTACGCGCGTCACGTTATGACATTTGGCCGCAACATCATCACGTAGCGAGTCACTTAATACCCGAGTGGGGTCGGGACCCACCATCTGCGAACCACTGCTTTAAGGAATACGTCTGCTAAGAGTATAGCTAAAGAATTAGTACAGATGTCTTCTCGTACCGGGATCCATAAGGAGATCTTGACAGACGGCCTCATAGAGAGGTTTAATAAAACCTTAAAGGGGATGCTGAAGAGGATAGTGGCTAAAGATGGTAGAGACTGAGATTTTATGTTACCATACTTGTTTGCGATCAGAGAGGTTCCCCAGGCTTCCACTGGTTTTTCACCTTTTGAGTTATTGTATGGGAGACATCCAAGGAGGCTCTTAGATTCAAAGAGTCCTGGGAACAGGAGGTAACCCCCCACCGTAGTGTTGTTGAACACATTGCACAAATGCAGGAAAGGATTGAGAGTTATGCAAATCATTAGAGAGCATTTGCAAAAGGCTCAACAGGCGCAGTCTAGAGTACAATCACTCTGCTAGGGTAAGAACCTTTAATCCAGGGGATAGGGTTCTAGTGTTAATCCCTACAGTGTAGAGCCCCGCCCTGCCTTAAGCACTAAACAGGCAAATTCTGGGTCCTGGGTCCTTGAGGTTAAGGTCACAGACACCCTGTCGCAGGTACAGAAACAGGAAGTAAAAGATCTTTTAAAGCGAAATAGGGATATATTCTCGGATCTGCCGGGTAGAACCCATGTGATTAAACATAACATAGTTACCAAATCCTCTGTAAGGGTGAATTTGAAACCCTATAGGGTACCAGAGGCTCATAGACAGGCAATATCAGCTGAAGTACGTAAGATGTTGGAATTAGGAGTAATCGAAGAG
>JAKJJM010165234.1:0-12272 GCA_021901965.1 Pipa carvalhoi
CACTGTAAACTTGTCCCAGCTTGAAACTGTGGAAGCTGCCATCTTGTGTCCAACCTGCCAATCAACTACAATAGACACGCCCCCTAAGGCCTGACTTCCTGACTGCCCCAATACATTAGGAAATCTCCGTTCATGGGGGCAATCTCCGCTCGTGGGTGCCTCCCCACCCACGGGTGCCCCCACCCCCACCTGCGGGTGCCACCCCCCACCTGCGGGTGCCCCCCCAATCGCGAGTATCTCTGAAAAAAGTGCATCTGCACACAAGAAGGCTGACACAGGAAGGCAGGCTGGTAGGAGGGCTTACTTGTCAATCAAGTAAGCCCGCCTCCTCCTAGTGCTGCTACAGTCTTTCTATCCGACAGAGGCTGCAGTGTCGAATTTGCAGGCACAGAGAAGGACTAAAAATGACACAGACAGGTACATTTTTTTTAATGGAAGTGTATTACAAAAACGCTCCTACAGACTGACTCTATTTTATAAGCTAATGTTGTTTGGAGGTGATAGGTGCACTTTAATGGTGAAAGTCAGTTAGGCAGTCTTCTGGATCCACACTAGTCAGAATACGGAGCTTGAAACTTTCATAAGAGATTCTCTGCATTATTTGCACAATGCTACATTTGGTGAACTCTGTATATGTTTTTCCTTTAAATATGTGTAGTCTTTTATATTATGATGGCTGTTTCTTTATAATAAGTACAGTATAAAATAAACAGTTATATGTTGTATTTGTGCTCAATTATACTTTTGACTAAAGCATTCACATCGCCCCACTCCCCATGGTTTGCATCTTGTGCAGGAGAATTTCCAATTTTGTGTTTAGAACAGGCAAATCACCTCCCAAGTTCTAATGTGATAATTATGTTTGGTTTCTGCATTCCCAGGGGAAGAAGAGCTGGGCACAGTGAAATATTGGCTGTTTAAAATGCAGGCACTTTCAAGGGTTTAATGTCCTTGGGACTTGAGGTATAGCGGTTTTATAGCAAAATGTAGTGTTCTGGCAGACACTGTGAGCAATAGTCACTAAAATATGATATGCAGTAAAATGCCTGTCTAGTTGTAACATCCCCGTTAATGTTCTTGATGGAAGTTGTTTATAATTAATGCACTTGATATATTCTGCAACTCTAGATACCTAAGTATAATAATTAGAGCGTATGTCTATTTTATTTACTATGGCATTGCTAGCTTTTACAGTTCAGTTCAGGCATAACTATGGGAGGTGCAGTGGGGCCGGGGGCACACAGATATGTATGTTACAGCAAACTGTATTACATGGCCGGTAAATATTGTAGAGCCCCAAGCACAGGGGTGTACATACCATATACATAGGGGTGGCATAGAGATGCCCCCAACTGCTGTATGGTCATTTTCTGCAAAATTCTGTTAGTGCAAGGGCACAGTGCAGATTTTGCTATGGGGCATGTTTTGCCAAATAGTTGAAGGTTTAAAACAAAGAATTGCAAGTTGTGACAGTGTAATCAAAACCAGTGAAAATGTGCATATGTGATTGTGTGAAAAATTTTCTCTTATGTGACAGATGGTAATAGTCCTATTTTATTTATTATGTGTAAAGTTGGCCACACAAGGGCCAGTTTTCAGAAAGTCTTGAAAACTGAGAGACAAGGGATCAGATTATTTTCGGTCCAGACAGCTCAAATTTGTATCTTAGTTGCATCCTGATAGGATGTTAAAACACCACTTTTGAAAAGCCAAGTGATCAAACAAGATAATTTAGAAATCATTGAAAGCATGAGCACAAATAGTTGTGACGATGTCATAAAAAATGGGCAGGGTTCAAGGCAATGTAATGTTTACTCAGTGTTAGTCACTTATTGTGCTGCTGCTTCAGGCCCGGTTCACACTAGTGCAAATTAACGCTGCGCATGAACGCTGTGCTTAAAAAAAAAAAAAAAAAAAAAGTGTGCCACGGATCCCTATGCGACTTACCTTGCTCTGGCCACACTAGCATATGGCGCACGCGTAACGCTTCATGTGTATTGTGCAAATTTGGCCAGTATATATATGTGACGCGAAGAATGCGGCCAGATGGAAGAAGCAGCGAACGCCGATGGGAGCATTCACACTGCGTCGGGTAAATACAATAGGAAAGTGCCTCCTGAATATATGCTGGACTGAATTTGCCAGTGTATTTTTGGGAGGCACTTTCTTAAAATATGCTAGTATGAACCGGGCCTCAAGGTCTGTTAAATTTATTTTATTTTAAGTCGTTTCTGTTTAAGAAAAGGATTTTTTAGTCCAATAGTTTTCCCTACAGTACCTGGCAGGAAAGGCCCTTAAGTATCTAAAGAGCTGAATGTGTCCTTGGAATAGATTTGTTTGATTAGATTGGTGACTGCAGCCTTGGCTTCTCCAGAGAAGTAAAGTAGAAGTATAGGCTTGCTTGGTCAAGGGGTGATTTGCAAAGGGGGGGGGGAGATACTTATCAATGGGTAATATAAGCTCTAGTCCTGCCCCTCTCTCTATTCCGCTGATTTCCACTGAAAAAAAAAAAAGATGCAAATTGAATAAAACTTTGTTAAAAATGGACGTAAAACTATTTTGTGTCCATTTTTTATGTAAAGTTTAACGATGGTCTGTCTCCCTTTTGAGCTATTTTACCATATAAATCATCCAGTATTTGTGCATTGCAAGCTCTCCATTATTTTTTGCTTCATAGCTATTTTATGGACATCATTTTACTATGATCTATTGTGTTTGACTGGACTTTGAGGTCAGCCCTCTACTGATTGGAAAGTATGTAAATGTGTGTAGGAGTGTATGCACACAGAATATAATGGAAGTCCCACAATTGCTTACAAATCACACCTTTCCCCTGTGTATCCTGTTCACTATGCAAAGCAACATGGAATAGAAATAAAAAATAGAATACTCGGCGTATTAACAGTGAATGTAGCATAGCCATTGTTTTAATGTGACATAACATGTTTCAGGCCTGGTTGCCCTTTATCAAATGTGATACAGGGCAACCAAGCCCGAAACATGTTATAGCACATTAAAACAATGGCTATGCTACATTCACTGTTAATACGCTGAGTGTATGTGTTTGAATATTTATTCAACATTTCAGCAGAACAATGAGTGCGCAGTAGTTATGTAGAAGTCCCTACATTCCCCTGGATCTAATTTTATAGTTTTTCAAGGAGGGAAAAAAATGTTATATATAAATTTATTTTTTTTTTAAATAAAAGCATATTTGGCAACATTTAAGGTGGATTAGGCTCATTATTGTCTATGGTGCAAAAACAAAATAGCCTGTGTTCTAATATATGTCCACAACAATGCAAAATATGTATGTTGTATATACATTATATATGTCGCAATAAAGAAATATTTAAAAAAATTAGCTTGAGTGGATTATCCCACAAGAAACAATGGATACTATTTTTCCAGCTCAGCTAAAAAAACAGCCAGTGTGACTCTTGGCCTTGCAGCAGCCAACCCCAAAACTGAAAAGCTGGTACACTGCTTGTTTCCCTGAGTGCTCCCATGGCAACAGGAGCACTCAGAGCTGTGTGAATTCTGACATTGTGGCTCCTCCTATCGGATTAATCGAAGATCTTGTTTTTTAGAGAATCAGAATTTAGAAACCTGAATAATTCCAGAGAACATAGAGCAGGAGGAATTGTTTTATACCTGCTTCATTTACAGTTTTGAGCCTTTTGCTGTAGGATAAAAGCCTATAGAGTACAGTAAAAAAATGCATATGCATTTATACATACTGTAAATTTAGAGGCATATTTATCAGAAATAGTGAGTGATTTTGCAATTTTTGATGCAAATAAAACTGCAACATTTTTGTTTACAAAAATGCTGCATTGTAAAAAAAAAAAAAAAATACAGTAAGGATATTGTGAAGGCTAGAGATCCCTTGTAACATGAAGAACCCTGTGTGTTGAAATGAATGATTTCTATGGATATAACAGCCTTGGTTCATTCTCATTATTATGGTGTTTATCTAATACTGGTGTTCTATCTGTGGAGCCTGGATAGTATCAGATTTGTTTGGTGATTTTTTTTATGAAGAGCCGGTTCAAAAATGGTTCGGAAAAATGTTCACTTTGCACTCTGTATGTGGTCTCTCTGTGGCTTATATTTGCTGTTAATGCTGTTTTTCTCTTCTTTTCTCTCATGCTTCAATAATAATGCTTAAAAACACAATAAATATTACCATTCACTAAAAATGGTAATCCCTTCCCTTTCTGATTTTGTACAGATATAATCCATGTGTGGGTGATACTCTAGAGAAATAGTCTTCCTTCCTGCCCATGCTCGCAGCAATCCTTTGCTTTTATTATACATGACACTGTGCTTTTTATGTCACATTAATCTATAGACGAAGACCACTGTGTCCTGTTATATTTCTTTTTCTTTGCACCACACCCTGCAGAAATTAGATGGAATAACCAGAGGCAACACATCACATTTCTAATGTTCTGGGCTAGCAGATAAGACACATTTTGACTGTGCCTGGCAGGGGGCACAGAATAATTTTGTCATGCATGTGAAATGGAATAGCAGTAACAGGAGCTTGATAATCAAGGCCCTCTGGAGAACGGATGGGCTGAGAATGTGAATGTTCACGTGTCATTGGTTCAACCTGAGCTAGCACTGTTAACCCCATTATGCTCTGCAAACCAACCTCTATATCACAGTGGCTAGATAGTATGGTCTTACACCAAAGTCATTATCCTTGATATCTTGTTCATGTATTGACATATAATTAACAGGGCCTACCTTGTTGTTACTTTCATTTGTTTGCAACATTGCTAACAAATCTTTTTAGGATTTTTTATTTTATTTGAAGGCATGCCTGTTGATGATGATGTACAGTATATCAATTTGGGAGACTAAATTTGCAAATTCAGCTCATTCTGGCATCCCTCAAATATATGGTTACAACAGATAATCAGCTATCAGATTTGAAAAAACTGAACTATGCTTGTTTTGATAATTGTGTTCATTTTTCTGTTGCTTGCAGTGTCCCATGAAAAGCAGTAACTTAGTATTCTGCAATGATGATATCCAGGGCTCTTATCCACTTTTTCTATGTTCTCAGCATGATATGGGGACCACTTTACATGGTTGAACTGGTGCAACCATTGAAATTTCAGCAGGATATCTTCCTCTGGCAGAAACAGGGGACATTTAATGGTGCTCACAGCACGCAGAAATCTGCTCTTATCTAGAGGAGCCAAAGTGTAGAGCTCAATCAGAGAGATTAGCCCCATCCGCTAGGCTTTTATCTGCAAGTCTACTGCTTCTGGCGAAAGTAACGCAAAGATCTGTTGTTTTGTGCTTGTACAGTTTTTATAAATTAAAATGAATGAAGTTGAAATTGAGCCTTTTTTGGGGGAGTATTTCCTTAGTGCAAGAAACACTTTTCAGCAGTTGAAATACTGGCATGTAAATGCCACTCATCTGCCAAAAGTACGCAGCTTCAGCACTGTTATTTATGAGAGGCTTGTTTGATTCAAAGACTTGAGGCGTGAGTGAGAACAGAAACTGCAGCCAGGCAGGATAGGGTGTGTGAGGAAGTTTAGATTCGCTGCTCTGTGATGTATTTACTAGTCTGGATATTTGCACAAAGATTTCTCCTTCTTCTTAGTTCCATCATTAACCCATTAATGGCAGATAACATATAAGGGAATATTTATCAATCAACCATGCCATTTTATTGCATAATATTGCTGTACGTGGTCTAGCAGTCTGTCATACAGCACACTTAGAAATACAGAGTGATAAAGTGCTTTTTAAGGCGGTGGGGGCAAACATTAAAAGTTCTTTAAAACCCTAAAATGTTTCTTGATATTTATTCCAAAACAAATTGTTATTCTTTTTGTGCCATTACTGCCAACAGTTGTGGCAAATAAGGCATCCTGCACGGTTATATACAATCTATACTTAGATTGTAAGCTCTGCGGGGCAGGCACCTCCAACCTCTTGTGTCAATCACAACCTGGAACTTAAAGTGTTTTTATGCTTGTAAGTTACTCACTTGTATTGTGTAATGTACTTTTCCCATGTCTGTATTATATTTGTATTGCTGAATTGCACAGCGCTGCGTAAATCTGTGGCGCTTTATAAATAAAATTATACATACATACATACATACATACATACATACATACATACATACATAAGGAAAACTGGTTCGTTTTTAATGAAATGCTGTGCTTGTTGCTTGGAAAAATAACAATTGCAGCAAGGATTCTTGGGACACTGATCCAAGGGAGTAACCCAGGATTCAGAAGGTAATATCTGGAACCCTGAAACATAAATGCCTTTGAGTAGTGTATAATGGTCCGGTAGTGATGCATACTGGTTTAATCATGACTGTAAGTGCAATGCTGCTGCATATTTTCATATTTTTATTTTAACAAATGCTTTTATTGGGGCATAAAAATATTCTTAATTAGTAACAGGACTGTCGTGCAAAAGCAAAATGTAATACTTTGGCTTTTACAGTATAAAAGGTCCAGACTTCTGACTGTTAGTCTATTTATGACAGAAGTATAAAATGTAACAAATAACAAGAAAAATGTCACACACCTATCCATCACTTACCTGTATTTTGTTATCAAATATAGATGGTTTCACTTAGCTAGGGGTTCTAAATGGAAAATATGTCCAGAGCAGCTAAATCTTATCATATGCCTCAGGTTATTATTTCATTTATTACAATGTAACGGAGTGTTAGTTTTTCACTGTTTAGCAATGTGTGTGCAAATAGCCTTGAGAATGTGTTGCCATAGTCAATAGGCAGAACTAGTATTTCTAGGTCTTTGTCAGTTCACACAAATGAAAGTGCTAAATTAAATGCAGTGACAACATACAAAAAAGGAATAGAATGAAATCCTATTATCATTGCAATGCTGTCAGGAATGGAATAATCAATCTATTGAATTAAATACAATGAGTTATTAAAGGTTATGGGGGATATTTAGAAAAGTTGAAAAGTTTTTTGTTACTTGTTAATGCTGGAGAAACGGCCTTTTTATCAGTGTTGCTGTTTTTGACTATTTAAAAAGCTGGTTAAAAAGCAAATTTTATCTCCAAAAAGTGTTCATCTAAATCAGGTTGGTGAAAATCCATTATTTCTTAGAGTTGGTCCTGTCACTTAGCAGTTAGACTACTTTCTCCTTGTCCAGCTTTGGGAAAATTTGGTTTTGTACGGGTTAATTTTGGCAGTGTTGTGCTGACCAATCCTGAAGAGAACAACATTTTAAATGGCCACTTCTAACTGCCACCCCTTGCCATGATAGTTTGGTTTAGTGTGGGAAGTGTGCAGTGAGCAATTTAGGGATTGATATTTGGTTAAACGAATTTGGCTTGGTTTCTGGACTACGATTCTGCTAATCCACTTATCAGCTCTGAGCTTCTGATTACCCAGTTCTGACCCTAGTTCACATTACTCGAACTTTGATTTTGCTTATCCCCCATCTGTACCGCATTATAGGACTTCATTGGTGGCGCAGTGCACAGAGCTGCCTCTCCCACCAGTTACTCTGTTGCATACCGGCTCATTACTAAGCCTCTGTGCTACTTGCAGTCAGCTTGCTTCAAACCTAGGATGCTGACTTGGCATCTCCTAGCAACGCCATGCTAGAAACGGCTTTTTCCGGCATCTCACTCCCCTCCTCTCTACAGTTTGTAGGGAGCTGCAGCCAGAGCAGGTACTGCTCCTTTGTGTTCTAAATTTCCTTTTCTTTGCCTCTACTATTGCCTGTCACTTGGATTCAAATGCCTTGACTTCTTCAGTTACTACAGCCATAACATATTATTATTCTGGCCTAAAACAAAATGGATCCCACAGGGATAGATAAAGCTATCACTGAGTTTTCCCAGCAATTGGCAACTTAAACCCTTTAAATATTGGCAGCTTCAGGATTGGTCAGCACAATGCAGCCAGAATTAACCCATGCAGAACCAAATTTTCTCCCAAAGCCTGACACCCTTTGAGAAAAGATTTCAATATTGCTTTGTAATGGAAGGTGAGCCTAAGTATTGGGGGAAGTAAATTACAAACATATAATCATGAGAATACATCACTCTAAGTTCCAGACAGTAACTGAAACAAGAGAATAGATTTACCTGCCCCATAGAGCTTACAATTTAAATGGGAGGTAGACTTACATTCATTGATAAGTCATCCATGTGATATTAATAATCCTTTTTTTTTTTGTTTGTTTGTTTTTTTTAGAAAACCAGCCATTAGAATTATTTTCTTCCTTTCTTTGGTGTGAGCACAAATTAATGGTAAAAAAATTAACTCCATTCTATATATTGTAGCTGAGGGTTTCCCTTTATTTTGCAGTGTCCCTCCAGTCAAACCATATTGCCATGCTTACATCTTGTAGCCCTTTAAAACACATTGCTACACCTTCATCCACTCTGCCTGCTATTTCCTCTATACTACCACCTTTCTTTCAGTAGTGCAATGTGTGCCTGAACCTAATGACAGCACTCTGTTCAGAGAGTACTAAAGGTGAGGACCATTACATTACTCATCTACATCAAGTTCCGGCTCCCTCCAGTAAAACATCTTAACATAAATCTTGCTGCTTTATCATGGATGTCTTTCCTTCCACCTTACATTCCTTTGCAATCTGACTTCAATTCCTCTTTAAATAGGAATCATTGCAGCTTTTGTTTCTTTTTTGTTTTTTTTTAGAGGAAAAAAATTAAACCATCACTCCAAGAAAATTATTAAAAATAGATACAGGCATTCTAAAAGCCGTGAAACAATCACACTAGTCTATACAAAGCTTTCCATATTTCCTTTATCAGTTGCTATATTTCTATGAATTCTCTCAAACCCACTGCTTAGGTAGCTTAGGTTTTATTTTTAATTCTGCACTCTCTCTCTTTTATGCCTTACGTTCTTCCCCTCTCCAAATCCTGTCACTTTAACCTATGCAGTATTATAAGAATACCAACCAGCTTGTCCCTGCTCGATCATATCTCAGCTGCTGCACCCAATTGCTGCCCTTTTGCTCTACCAATTATTTCCAATACAGTCTTAACACATGCTGCAGCCAGGCTCATTCTCAGCACCAGCTATTCCTCCACTGCCACCTCACTCTGTCTATTCCTTTACTAGTCCCCCTTAGCCTCCAGATACAAATATAATTATAATAACCTTCCATGCTTTTCATAATCTCACTTTTCCATACACCTCTGCTCATGTCTCTAAATATACTTCAAACCATCCACTTTGATTCATTCATGATCGCCTACGTTCATTCTCCCATATAACATCCTTACATGCACGCTTCTAGGACTTGTCTAGGACAGCTTACCATCTCTGGAACACTCTCCCTCATCCACTAAGACTCTGTTCCACACTATCCTATCTTAAGTGGTCCCTTTTGAGCCACTTATTTAGGGAATCACCTGCCTCCTCTTAACTAAAACAATACATCTCTTCCTCTACAGTGTTTTAGATTGTAGCTTTACCCTCCAGATGCATTGAGTCATCACTTCTCATCATCTCCTTATTCCTATCCCTCATGCACCACTTTCCTTCCCAATAATCGCCAAAGCTCTACCCTTAATTGTTTATATTGTCCAACTTACTGTACCAGTGCTTAGTGAAATGTTTGCACTATATAAATATAATAATTACATGTATGCATAGCAAAAGAAGTACTTGGAGCTGTCACAATAATATTGCAGCTTCTCCATTCACCATTGGTGGTGCTGACAGATGGTCTGGCCCTCCAAGGAATTTCCTCCTTGTCATGTGGCCCCATGTTAAAATTACTTGCCCACCCCTGATCTGTAGTATCACAGAAAACAACAGTGCTTATCATGTTAAATAATAGAGTGCACAGAATGTTTAAGAATATGGCTGCTATCAGTAAAGATAAAAATATAAAGAAAGCAATAAAATACATTTCAATGCATATTTTGTGGGGATTACTGGTCCTTTAAGGGTAAGGAGTCTCAGGAGCAAGCTTAAGACATTGGGGCCCATCCCGGTATTCACCTATGCCTTTTTGGGACTTCTAGCTTATTTCTCTGGGGAAAAAACAGGATCCTGGCAATGGAGCAGGAAATCAAGATGAGAAGCAAAGTCTAGAAAGCAGGGTCTGAGACAAAGGAGTTAAACAAGAATCAGCTTGGGCAAAACACAGGAGGAAGTGATCTCATGTTTATAGGTCTTGTAATTGCAGAATAGGCTGAACTTGTGCAAACAAGTCACAATTCTGCAGTCACAGGTTCAGCACTAGCCCAAGGGATAGCACACACATCAAAAAATTGCCTAGTGGTACGGCAGTTCAGCACTGTTCTGACTACATTGTACATATGTGAACAGGATGCTACAGAGCTATCAGCTCTGCTGGTGGCCTGTTTCTCTCTCTGGGAAATTAAAATCGTCTGAGTTAATGTAATAGTTTAGTTTAATGTTAATCTACATCCTCAAAAATGGAATTGTGCTTCAGTTCTCACATATTTTTTACAAAGTAAAAAGAAAATTTACATATGCTCCAAAGGAAGGTGAAAATTATTTGCTTTATTTTTCTGTATCACTGATTTGTACATACCCCCACATGAGCTGTTTATAAACTTTAATAAGGGAAGTGAAAGAAAGGAAAAGATAAGTTACGTAGTTTATTTTTATCACTTTGTGGTGCTACAAAGATCAACACACAAGGACCTATTTCACTGGATATTTGCACAACGTTGAGATCACATGTGCATTTTAACAATATATTTAACCCTGGTCCATAACTGTGCATAATGTATTCTTTCTATGCCCTTTATATTCTTTGCATTGCTTTGCCCAATTTTGTCTCTCACGGTCCCCCTCTCTGGAAATTTTGGAAAGAAAACAGTCCTTCATCCACACCACCTACACTGCTGTCCTCTATACCCAATTCGATCTATGCATCTCCCTCAAGCAATATGTCTCTCCATCTTTAGATCCAGTGTTATAATTCTTCAAAACTATGTTGTCTTCAGCAGTCTCTCATCTTTTCATGCATGCTTGTGCAGCATAAACAATGGCAGATCCTTACTGCCTGATATAAGAGTATTAAAACAGACTTTGAAGTTATATGGCCTGTATAAATGTCTTTACACGGATGGAGATCTGACAGTGATTCGCTTATCCTTCCTTTTTTACAGTAAGGGATAAGTTATTTCTTATAATATAAAAGCATGCTGGTGGAACATAAAACCTAACAATCAACACATTGATACTTGATAAACCGCATCAAACACTCTTTCCTCCAGCTTGTGAGCAGTAAAGCGAGAATAACACCATGAAGTTTAAATGCTCTAAATGTATATCATACATAATGAATACTTAGTGAGATGTCTTTTTTTATATGCACTAAAGCATAATTTTATATAGGTGTTATGCTGCTACAAAATGCTTAGATTGATCACGTTGTAAACATTTTGTTAGAGAATTTTTTTAATTGCATATATTTTAGATTAGTGCTATACCTTTGGGACTGTGTGTGTGTGTATATCTGTCCTATCCAAAGAACTAACTTTTTGTCCCAACTCAACAACTGGAGCACATACAACTATATGCTGATCTAGAAGAGTTCTTCAGGAGATTACGCCTCAAAGAATATTTCCACAACACAGACTACATCTCTGATATCTGCAATAAAAAAGATACTAACAAACACTTCACTCCCAAGGCTGGACACAACCAGAAACTTGACACCGATATTGAGGCCTTTAGGATGCGAACTGCAGCAAAGCTAAAATCACAACAGGATAAAACAAGATATAACCTCTCTCCCCTGGAAAGAATGGCAAATAAAGAATTAAAAAACAATGAAAATATCACCATAAAACCAGCAGATAAAGGAGGTGCAGTAGTAATTATGGACACAGGGAAATACATACAAGAAGGCAGCAGACAACTGTCAGACCATACATATTACCAAGAACTCCAGGAGGATCTTACCAGTCAATACACCACTAAACTAAAAAGTCTGCTCAAAACTTTCCCAAAAGACATTCTACAGGAGCTACAAAAACTTATACCTGCAAATCCCGTCACTGGAACATTTTATATGCTTCCTAAAATCCACAAACCAGGCAGACCTATTATTACAGGTATGGACACCCTCACTGAACAATTATCTGGCCTTGTAGAAAATAACCTAAAACCCCTTGGCCTCAATACCAACAGCTTCATTCAAGATACCACAGACTTCCTTAACAAACTTCAACAAATCAGATCTTCCAGAAAACACTATATTGGTCACTATGGATGTGGAATCACT
>JAKJJM010165505.1:0-11808 GCA_021901965.1 Pipa carvalhoi
TTCTCCTGACTAGTCAAGGTATGTGGATTTGGAGAGGAGACGCCTAAAAGAATTCCTAGGTAGGGGTCCTAGGTGGAGAGGTAGGATAACAATTTACCCAACACTCACTGCCCTGGTGGAATGGCCCTTGGCTGCATATGCCCTACAAATTGTCTCCTTGAGACACAAAAAGGTTGTCACACTACCTGAAGTCCTGTAGAACAGAAAATTTAGAACTTCAGTACCCAGACCACATCAAGGCAGTCAAACGGCTATCCCTGTGAGACTGAGGATAAGAACAGAAGGATGGAGGTACCCTTTCCTCATTAATGTGAAAAGTCAATAGTAACTTGGGTAGGGAGGAGGGAGCACATCACAATTTTGTCATCCTGGAAAATCAAGGAAGTTTAGCAGAAAGGGCTCCCAATTCAAAGACTCAGCATGCTGAAGTAACAGCTACAAGAAAGAAGCATTTGCAGTTAAATCATCATATGTAAATGGACGCCATTGGCTCAAAGGAGCAATTCGAACAAGGCTGAGAGAACCAGGTTGAGATCTCAAGGATGAACAGTGAAATGGAGGCATGTGTGTGCTACCACTTGGAGAAAAGTGCATGAGGGCCAGATGCTGCTGGATAAGAATGTACAGAGCCTACTTAGCTTTTGAGCAAGTTGAGGGTAAGCTTCTTATCCAACCCTTGTTGGAAGAATGCAAGTAACAGGGTAAGACTTAATTTTCCCAGATTCCAATTGCTCCTTGAGCAGATGGAAAACCAGTGACCAAGTTCTGTAGTAAATAGGGGATGAAGGAGGTTTGTGAGCCTTGAACACGGTGGCAATAGCCACCTTCAAGAAGCCTCTTAGGATCTTGGACTCCAGTGCCATGCTGCATAGGCGAACAGATCTAGGTTGGGATGTAGGTTGGGACCTTGCCAAAGAAGGTCGGGCCTGGATGGTAGATGGATGCGATACTTCTGGGACATGGCTGACAGACTTGCAAACCACACTCTCCTGGGCCAGTGATAAGCTATTATTATAGCTGGTCAGGAGTCCCTTTTGAGTTTTTGCAACACCCAAGGAATCATGGCAATGGAAGGAAAAATGTATACTACTGAATAAGACCAGACGCATGCCATGGCATCTATTCCTTGTGCCAGAGGATCCATGACTCTCACTAGTAACCTTGGAAGTTTGCTGTTGCTTTGTGTCACCACAAGGTAAATTTGAGGGAGACCCCACTGTTGGGTTATACATGTATAGACTTCTGGATGGAGTTCCCATTCTCCTGGATCTAGAGTATGGTGGCTAAGAAAGTCAGCTTTGCAGTTTAGCAGAGCTTCAAGATATTGATGGGAAGTGTAAATTCATGAATAGACCACTTGCCCTGGACAGAGAGGCCCTGGAAAACTGTGCCCCATCTGGATAAACTGGCATCAGTGGTTCTGTGATGGAATGAGAGAAAAGTGATGGGGAAGAAGTCAGCAGGCTAGGGAGTAGTGAACCTGAGTGGATAAGGGGATTCTTTGAGAGAGATCTCCTCTTTTCCAATGCCGCAGAATGTGTCTCTATAGAGGGCGCAAGTTAAATTGGGCATATGAAACGTTTTCTATAGTGGAAACCATGAGACCTAAGATGAGGATGCAGAGGCGCACGGATGGGCAAGTTAGGCGTTGAAGGCTTTGGATAACTGTCTGTATCTTTTCTATCTTTTTATGGAGGTAGAAATACTTTGTTGAGGTTGGAGTAGAAAAGCATACCCAGAAAGATAATTTGCTGGCTGGGTTGCAGAGATGACTTTTGAAAGTTAACGGTCCAGTCGAAGTTTCATAGAATTGGCATGCAATTTGGATTGCTCAAAGTGCTTCTGTGTGAAAGGGGGCTTTTATAAGATGATCATATAGGTCACGGGTACCCAAATTCTGGTCCCTCTGGCACCACGGCACTGGGCCGCCTGATGGTGAAGTGCACACACAAAGCGTGTCACAGCCATGCGGCTGTCAGTGTGCATTTGGCCCCACCTACCCTTCCAGTGGTCCATCAAACCTTTTCTGGGTCCGGAAACTGGTTCCCGATCCAGAAAAGGTTGGGGGCCACTGATCTAGGTAAGGGATATGAATCCCTAGCAGAAGTAAATTGGCCGTGACTGCTCTTATTTCCTTGGTGAAAATTTTTGGTGCTGTGGAAAGGCCCAATGGAAGGGCTATAAATTGGAAATATTGGTTCTTGAAAGTGAACAAAAGGTATCTTTGGTGCAGCAGTGAATGAGGATGTGGAGGGATGCTTTTTTATGTCTAAGGAAGCAAGGTACACTGCAGTCTCCATAGGCTAAATAACCTACCTGATGGATTCCATCTTGATTTTTCTGTAGCTCACCAACTTGTTCAGTTTCTTTAAGTTCATGACTGGATGAAACTGTCTGTCCTTTTTGGAAGCAATGAATAGGTTCAAATAATATCCTCTGAACCTTTGATCAAGGGGTACTGGGTGGATGACTTTGGCATTTAAAAGCTGTGCCACAATGGTCTGAAAAGCTTGTCGCTTTGCAGAGGAAGATTGAATCCTTGAGAGAGAAAAAAATCTCCTGTGGGGTTTGCCCATGAATTCTATTTTGTAGCCGTGGAAATGGAAACAGTACAGCAGTCAATGGTGTGAGCTAATAACGTTCTAGGTTGTGCATGCAGCTTTCAACCTTCCTTCCACCTGACAACCTGGAGGAAGCAAGGTGGAAGAGTTATGCAGAATATTGTCTGAAGAGGGCCTTGGATGTCTGCTTACTCTTGAATGCTGAGCAACATGGTGGTGATAAGGGAGAATTAGAATGAAAGGACTGGCTCTTGGAGTGACTACTCCATCTGTATCTTCAGGATGCGTTGAAGGGCTTGGTTTTTTGTTGGGGAAGTAAAGTGCTTTTTCCCTTAGTGTCCAGTGAAATAATGGGTTACAGTTATTCTCTGAACAGTCTCTTTCCCTTAAAGGAAAGGAAAGTAAGAGACCTCTTGTAGTCAGAGTCTGCTGACCACAGCTTTAACCAAATGAAGTGTTGAGCTTCTACTAACAAAGCTGAAGCCCTGCAAGAGACCTTTGCCACATTAAGACATACATCAGAGAGAAATGAGCTGGCTTTTTGAATAGGGAGAGCAGTTTGTAAAAGGATCTCTGTAGGAACTCCATCCTGGAGGTACTCCTGGAGGTATTCTGTCCATGCTTCCGTTGCTCTACTTACCCATGTGGATGCTAGAATAGGACATGGAGAGGACACTATGGCCATAAAAAGTAATTTAAGAAACCCTTCAAATTTTTAAATCAGTCAGGTCCTTGATGGTGGAAGCATCAGGAACAGGCAGAAGCATCAGGGACAGACAGAGCTGTATTTTTTAGCTAGCCTGGAAATAGGGTCATCAGTGGCAGCAGGAGAAGACCATAAGTCAATCTGGTCCTGGGAAAAGAGATATAACTTTGGAAATTTCCTAGATATTTGGAATTTGAGTTCAAGTTTTTCTCATTGTTCTGTCAATAATGCTTGTAACTGCTCGTGAGTGAGAAAAACTAGGGACAATTTCTTTGACTGTTTAAAGATGTTTTTTTTTCAGATGAGGACTGGGAATCTTTAATATTCAAAACCTCGAGGTATCATGTGGGGGCTGCTCCTCCAACTCATCCACAGAATGAGAGATGCCTCACTTGTGGATTATACAAGAGGATATTGTTGATGTTGATCACCAGTTCAATATAATCCCTTTTGCACAATACTCAAGTAGTTAAAGGGATAATCTGTTTAGTCTCTTTTAGGCCAGGTTCCCAAAAATACGCCAGCAAATTCAGGCTTTTTATTGTACATAACCGTCGCAATGTGAATGCTCCCTCAGTGTTCGCGGCTCCTTCTATGTGCGCACATAAATATCCTTCAGGGTATTTTACCTCTAAAGACAAAATATATAATATATATAATGCATAGACATAATGACCACCGGGGACAACAGCTACCTGAAAACACAGCTCCTATCCAAAAGTAGGCAAAATAAAATAAAACTAATACTGGTCAGCTTTCCAGCCTAAACAAACAGTGCCCCTTACCCTTTGTACTTGGTCCGCATGGGAGCTAGAGCCGAGTGCTGCGGGAAGAGTAGGCGTAGGCCCACGGGAAGCAGTGTGTCAGCTGCCAAGAACTCCCGCAGCTGGATAGAGAGATCTGGACAGCTAGCAGAGAAGCCGCGGATCTCCGGAGCATCCCAAGTCTACTGCTGGCCAGAGGCGGAGGACCAACAAAGCTGCAAAGAGACTGAACAGGTGCAGTTGGTGAGAAACCCACACAGAAGAGCAAGCTGCACCGCTACTTCAAGGACCCCATACCAGTGACAGAGCGGTACACAGAAGAGGCAGATTGGAAGAGCTGGGAGTTACAAAGCTAGATAATTGTTGGGTAGCTTAGACAGCAGACAGGGACCTAGTAGGGAAGCTACCCCACAAAATCCTACAGGCAGACCCAGCACAGGAGGGGGAGGAAGGCAGCCATCAGCTAACAAAAACCTCAAAAAAGACCCGATTAAACTCACCTCATTCTACAGACCTCAATCACTAGAGGATAGCAACATTACGAACACAAACACAATCTGACATCACTCAAGCCATAACGTCTTTAAAAACAGAAATGAAAAACATAACAACCAGAACCACACACCTCGAGAAAAAACAGGAAGAGCTAGTACCCTCACACAACAATTAAATCGATCTCCACTACACACTTGAGAAAGAAGTCCAACAATTCAAAGACAAACTTACAGACCAAGAGGATAGATCTCTTCGGAATAACCTATGATTAAGGGGAATACCAAAGGAATTGCGACAAGAAGACCTCAGGCCCTTCATCACGCAGTAGTGCCGGATCCAGATGACCTTAAACTCACAATAGACAGAGTACGCCACCTTCCAAAAGCCAAAACAGTACCAAAAGACGCACCAAGAAACACTATCCTCAGACTTCATTTCTTCCAAACCAAGGAACTCATACAACAGGCACACAGAACAACAAAAGTCATACCACCACCATACACAGGGATCAACATATTCAAAGATCTCTCCCAGGCTACACTAGAAAGGAGAAGAGAATTTGGACCAATAACAACAGCACTCAGAACCCAACAAATTACAGATGGGCATACTCAACGAAACTAATCATACAGCACAACAGAAACACAACCACAATTACATCACCATCAGAAGGCTTTAAAATCCTCCAACAATGGGGAATCGAAAGACACAACACAGAAGAATGTCTGAGACACCAGAACACCCCCATACAAGATCAGAATAATCCAAAGAAAGAAACAGAGGCAAAAGACTATACCAAGACAGAAATGACTCGGATAAGTTATCTTAAAGTTTTGTATTTCAAATAAAAGCTAGGTATTTGCTCCCCCCTGGAATGCCGAGACAGGGAATGCACAGGTATAACCCACTCCAAACTCCTAGTAATCAGCTAATTTAACAGTTAGCTCAAAAGAAAGAAAAACTTTTTTTCTTGCAACTTGCTAACTATAGTATATACAAAATTTACAGAATCACTGATTTGACAAAATAAAGAAAGGCCCCCCACCCAATCTACTTATAATAATTATAACTCTGAACAGAGTGCACAAGCACTGAAACACAGACACCAAAAGCAGTTATAACTGCTACCTACCAAAACCCTCCCTTGTGTTTTTTCTTCTTCTTCTTCCCCGTCTGTCCAAAGTTCAACTGTTATTTGTTCACTGAAACGGTTTATTGTATTGTTAAATATTACATAAGGTTAATCTTAAATTGTAAAATCTGCTAAGGGTAAAGCTGAAACACAACAGCAACAATATGCAAATGATACCATTAAGATGTATGTCAATCAATGTCAAAGGACTGAATACTGTATACAAAAGAACCAAACTCAACAAAGAAATGCTAACAAACAATATTGATATATGTTTTGTACAAGAAACACATTTAATTGAAAAACCAAACACAACACCACTTAACTACGCCAAATGCACACCAATCCTAACAGCATCCACAACCTCTAAAAAAAAGAAGGCGTGGCCATACTATTCAAAGCATCCTTACAAACCAAAGTACAAGCAATGCACATAGACCCAAACGGAAGGTACATTATTGTTATATGCAGAATAAATGAAATAAATGTTCACCCTCCTCAATATATATGCTCCTAACACAGCCAAATTAGCATTTATAAACAAAATACTAACCAACGTCATGGCAATAAAGAAAGGAAACCTACTAATCAGTGGAGATTTCAATATCCCCACCTCAGTGAAACAGGACACCACAATACATCCCACACAAACCACTATGCAAAAATCGACAGCATACCTTCACAAAAAACATGCACTATCTAACTCACTTTCCAAAACACTCAATTAGGATTACATGATATTTGGAGAACTCAGAATCCACAAACTAAGGACTATTCCACTCAACAGCCCACGCAGAGTGCTCACGAATAGATTATTGGCTAACTGATAGTCACATACTTCAACAAATAACAAACAGCTCAATAGGCACGATAACATGGTCTGACCATGCCCCTATATATCTAAACTTAGGCAACACAAACAAAAGGAACTATAACACAAACTGGAGACTAGACACTTCCTTACTAACAGACAGCATAACAAAAGAGAAAATAGAAAATGCCATCACACAATATTTCCAAGAAAATAACACTAAAGAAATTTCACCAACCACATTATGGTGTGCACATAAAGCAACTATCAGAGGAATCTGTATTCAACTCAAATCACAAAAAAATAAAGAAAGACAAGAAAAACAAAAGACAATACAAACACAAATAGAGAAGCCAGCACAACAAAACAAAAGATACCAATCACCAAAATTACTAGCACAGATACAACAACTCAAAACAGAACTACAGGTAATAGAAATTAAAAAAAATTACCCAAGAACTCCGAGTAATCAAAACCAAGCATTACTACAAAGGGAAAAAAGCTACGGACTTATTAGCTAGACAAATAAAAACACGCAACCCTAAAACCAAAATCTTTGAAATAACATCTAAACCAGGCCCACCTCACTGCAACCCTAAAGACATAGCTGAAGATTTTGATAAATACTATGCACAACTCTATAATCTTAAAGACCAAAACACCCAATCAACACAGGCAGAAATAGAAAAATTCCTCCAAACACTAAAGCTACAAATACTAACCAACCAACAAAAGGACCAAATGAACTTCCAGTTTACAACAACTGAGCTAGAAACAGCAATAACAGAAATAGACCCACACAAATCCCGACCCAGATGGTTTTACAAACTCATATTTTCAAACCTTCAAACATTTTTTAATACCACACCTGCAAAAAACCCTCACACAAGCCTTTGAAACAGGCCAATTTCCAAAAGAAATGCTTCACAAAACAATCCCCAAGGAAGGGAAAGACCCCAAACTGGCCACCAACTATAGGCCTATAGCACTTCTAAAGACAGATATTAAAATATATACGTCAAAGTCTTAGCAACCAGAATGCAATAACACCTCTCATCCCTAGTGGACTCAGATCAAGCAGGTTTCATTAAGAAACGGCAAGTAACAGATGCAACAAGGAAATCTATTCTCTTAACCCAAATAGCACACCAACAAAACAAACCCACAATACTACTTTCCTTAGATGCAGAGAAAGCATTTCACAGAGTCCACTGGGGATACATTAACAGTACACTTCACAATCGAGATCTGGGATCTAAATACATAAAAGCAGTCTCAGCACTTGACTCACAACCCACAGCAGCAGTAAGTGTGGAAAACCTCACATCACACACCTTCCCTCCTCTCTCCAATGGCACTAGACAGAGCTGTCCACTCTCTCCGCTGATTTCTGACATAGTTATAGAAACATTAGCAGAAGCAATTCGACAAAACACAGAAATACAAGACATAATCACTCACAACAAAGAATATAAACTTAATTTATATGCAGATGATTTACTGCTATACATAACAAACCCATCTACCAGCCTACTTCCACTAATGGACACCCTAAAGCATTTCAGTAAACTAAGATACCACAAAATCAATACAACCAAATCGCAAGCACTCCCATTATGCCTAGGCAAAATCCCACTCCAACAATTGAAATCCCTCTACCAATTTGAATGGAGGAAAGACTATACAAAATATCTAGAAATTACCCTCATAAAACACCCAGTACTGTTATTCAAACACAACTACCCCCTCCCCCCACTAACCAAGATAAAACAAGAAGCCAACTCACTTAAACTGAACTACATATGCTGGCTAGGAAGAATTTCATGCTTGAAAATGATACTCCTCCCAAAAATACTGTATGTGTTAAGAATCATTCCAATAATACTACCAAAACAATATACACAGGATCTACAGAAATTCATAAAATTCACTTGGGCACAAAAATCAAAGAGAGTATCCAGTACTATCCTACACCGCCCCAAAATAAATGGAAGATTAGCAGTACCAAACATCAAATGGTACCAACAAGCAATAATATTAGAACTATTAAAGAAAATACACGACAGTCAGACAAAAAAATGGATAGAAATAGAAACGCAATCATGCGGACACACTGAGCTAATGTATATACCCTGGGACAACACAAAAAACAAAAACTATACCGCTACAAACACCCTCTTCCTAACCAGAGATTTCATCACAATATGGAAAAAACTAAAAAGGAAATATATCTATATCTATAAGCTCATTAATTAGCCCACTCTTACCAATTGCAGCCCTAACACATTACATTCCAAACATACATTACAGAACATGGGTGGAAAAAGGAATCACGCAAATCAACAAATTAATAGAAAATAAATATTTAAAATCATTCCTGCAATTACAAAATGAGTATACATTACACAAATCGGAGTTCTTCAAATATCTCCAACTTAGGCTCTTCATCAGTGAGAACACATACAAACAGACAATACTTCCTCCTAAAAGTGTGGAAAAATTATGCTTCAAAAACACTTATCTACCAAAATCAATTTCCTTTTTTTACAAAATGTTAGCCACTCCTCCACCACACATATAGAAAAATAGGAAAAAATACTAGCACTAACAATCCCAGCAGATGAATGTGAAAAAGCATATAAAAGAATAACAAAAGCCACCAAATGTTACAACCACATAGAAACATATACAAAAATCCTACAGCATTGGTATTATACACCTACAAGATTAAATAAAATACATTCAACCATTTCCCCAATGTGCTGGAGAAACTGTGTAGGACTAGGCACACTAAGACTTATATTGTACGACTGTCCTCAGGTAAAATGTTTTTGGAACCAAGTGTTAACCTTATACCATAAGATAACCCCATCAAATTACAACTAGAACCAAAGCTTATTCTATTTAGTATGCATAACTCAGCCTATCGCAAACCCCTGAATGTTACGCTACAACATCTACTAATAGCAGGGAGAATCCTTCTACTATGCAACTGGAAAACCACCAGAATCCCAACAATTCAGCAAGGTGATTAATGAAGTCAACACCAACGCAAAATACAAGAAAGCAGCGGCATTAGCATACCACAGCAAACGATCACCAATAATAGACTGGACATTGTGGCACCTCAGGGATAAAACCATCACAGACTAGAGACTCTTCAACATACAGCAACAACAAACCGAAAATTAGCAGATAAAGTAATTCATCCCCCATGTCCCTCCTCTTCCACTCCCCCACCTTACCCTATCACTCATACATTTTTTTACCCACTCTAATAATCCTTTCCCCTCTTTCCTCATGTGGTCTACCCTTCCCACTTTAATAATAAGCTATCATACATAAGTTTAAACAAGTCTGTTTATTATTAAACATAACTGCAAACGACTTAACTTCAAACAATCATTGTATGTTTTTCACTAACAATTCAAACAAGTCAAATAATACTGAATCTCAAGTCACACTCTTAAAAGAAACACACTTTAGATCAAAACATATTTGCTCCTGCAACTGTTTTTTCATCTTGTTTTCAGAGCTGATTTCTCAGGTAGTTAGTGGGGTATTAGAGAAGGTGGAGAGGAGTGTCAGAATAGTCGTGTAAGGAGCTGGGTTACTGTAGCTGCTGCTAGAGGGAGTGGTAATGGATCTTAAAAGAGGTAGTCCAATCACCCAAACAAATTTACCAAGTTGGCGGCGAGAATGTGAGTCTCAGAATGGGCAGCCCTAGATGACTGTACTATCCATATCAGCCTGAATAGCAGCGATCCTAGTAGTTGGATAGAAAGTAATACAGGTAGGCCAAGGCAGCTGGTTGTGGTAGGGGACAATATAATTTGAAGGATGGATAGAATAAATTGTCACCGAATTGTATACTGTCTCCCTGGTGCTAGGGTTCAGTATGTAGTGGACTGGATAGGCAAATTAATGGGTGGGGCTGGGGATCAACTATCTTTTCTGGTCCATGGTGGGACCAATTACATGATAAAAGGAAGGTGAAGGATTCTTAAAAATCAAATTAAAGAACTAAACAAGAGCCAAGTACTAAACTGTTTTAGTCATAATATATGAAGCTGGAAAGGGTTTGGGTTTGCAGAGCACCAGACTACTTTTCATTGAGGAATCACCAAAGATTAATTGCACCTGAATGGAAGAGGTCTGTTGTGCTAGGGGAGAAGCTTCTTAGGAGAAGGATGTATAAGAACTGAAACTATGACTTAGAGGGGAGAGAAAGTTACCAAAAATAAGGGAAGATAGGATAGACAGGAGTTGCCTGTTAATGATGGGTGGAAAGTGAAAGATGGAAAGAGTGGTATGACAGTAGATAAAGGAGATCCCTGAATTACAAACATACAAAGAAAAATTTAATTAAGAAAGTTCAATATAAATATCTTCATATATACATAAGCCACCAAGTGACAAGTTAAAGTGTTCTCAAATGGCAAAAGAGTGTCTGAAAAAATGGGTGAGTTTGAGGCTTTGGTGGCTGAAGAACAGTATTATTTAGTTTGTCATGCTGAAACATGGCTTGATTCCTTACAGGATTAGGTGGTTAATATAAATGGCTACACACTGATTAGAAGGGAAAGCAGTACAGTGCTGTACAATTCAACCAGTTTAAAGGGAGTTATTTGCTATAAGAGCAGTGAGGATATTGAAACCATTAAAGGGCGAAATTTATTAAAATTGAAAATGGCATTTTCGATTTTGGAAATCCGAATTTTTATTCAGAATTCTGAATTTTCAATTGGAATTCCGAATAAAAAAATCGGAATTTCGAGTTTCCCTTTTCTTCTAGTAAATGTAACAAGTGGTGCTTCCATGTGAGCACCGCTCGTTACATTAGGCTGCTCAATACAGCAGCTGCTGGGAAGACTCATCTCTCCCCAGCGCTTCCTGGTTGGCCTTAGCCAATCAGGAGCCGCTGACGTCACGGATGGCATTTTCAATTTTAATAAATTTTGCCCAAAGAGTTCAAAAGGTGTCTGGAGGCTTTCCTTAAGTGACGGAATATTATAAGTCAGCAGATGTTTAGCAGCAACTAAAAGCTAAATATGTATGCAGAATCCACTACATTACCTGATGCTCTACTGTTCTTACTCTTGCTTTCAGTTTCTCATTTTCTTCATGTAGTCTTTGGATTTCCTTAAAAACACAAGAAACAGCAAAATTAAACAATTAAGTATATCATTTTTTTTTCAGGAACTTGCTATTCAACGTAAGGTACACTGAAAATAGACTTAAAGGAGAACTATAGTCAAATTACATCTTTACATATGTTGTACTATACCTTAGTGTGAACCCATTCATCCCTGTAGTTGTTTAATCTGAAGCTGGATAAT
>JAKJJM010165726.1:0-11587 GCA_021901965.1 Pipa carvalhoi
ATCACGACTGCGACAAAAAAATTGTCGCAGTCGCAACTTTATAATGGGAGTTCGCTATAAGTGAATTCGGGACGGAAAATTCGGAGCTACCGGAATGACCCCCTTTGTATCTAACCACTTAATATGTATTGTAGTTACTCACTATTAAGTGTATTCTTGCAGTAAAGAAAAGACATGCCATCAGTTGTTTTTTCAGTTTAATCAGACAAAGAGTAGCAGTGGTATATTGCAGCGAATTCATGCATTAGTTATTATAAAAAAGGACAAGTCATTTATTTTGTAGCCTTTTGGCCACCGGTTTTGTTGCTGTTAAATAGTAGCATAAATGACAACAATTGTGTTTACATGCAAATACAGTGAAGTGTCTGTGGTATATTAATACATTTATGGGACAATTCCCACTAGCATTCCACCCTATAGGAACAGCCCAATCTCCAACAGATTTTTTCCGCTGTTAAATAATTTACTTATTTCAGTGGTTTTACTTTATAGCTACAAAAGCTTGTCCTCTCTCACCTAGTTCCTCATCAGCTTTGAAATTCCATGTCAGTGGCATGATCTACAGGCTTGAAAGAAAATAATCAGAAAAAGCAGGTGGGAGGCAGCTCTGTAAGCCTGCAAACCTGCAAGATTATAATTGGTTTCTCAGAATTCCCAAGATTTTTGTTTGATTCACCCCAGAAACCACACACATTCCTTCCCTGAACACCTGGCAAGCTAGACCCCTATCAGGATTACAATTTAAAAAAAAATCCTCTCCAGCACTCCAGTGAAATTATAAAAACAAGCTGTAATTGTATCTATTAAAAGGCATACAGATTGTGTTGGAAGACTCTCAATCCAGCATACATCCCTATCAGGATTCCCTTGTACCCAGCTTGCACTGTGAGCTGGAGTCAAGGGAAGCCAGAATCATTAATGACCATGGCTTGGAACTCTTAAGTGACAGGCTAAAGAACGACATGGCTTCTGGAGCCAATCATTGTGTCTGAAACAGATGGCAGTCAAAACCAATAACTGCAAACAAATAAGGGAATACACAGCAGGGAAATTATGGAATTAAACCAAACTCAAACAGGAAGGTCTGTAAGCAGAAGGGGAACACACAGGGGAGCCAATATCAAGGTACAATTCCGGTTAAACCAAAATCAGAGTAAAAAGCTATCCAAGGAACCTAATTATCGATCACCTAATACTGCACACTTTCTCAACCCGACAACCTTTATTCTCAGGTGAGGGGGCAGTGGCCAACCCTCACGTAAATAGTCTTCCATTGGACAGCAGTGCTAACACTTTCACTGCTGACCACAACATTAAATTAGATTGTGCTGTCAGAAGATCAAAGACCAGGCCATCTTGATACCACTTTGGTATTGCTTGGACTACTAATCCACTGGAGGTCAGGAACACAGCCCATGGCAACACAGAGGTGATAACTGCTAAAAACGGCAATGTCCATTAGACTACTCTATCCCTTCCCTGCTCTGGCAGTCCGTTTTATAACTTTGCCAGTTAAGCAACATAGACAGAAGTAATTTGATCAACATCTAATTAAGTATGTTTGCACAAATACAGTTTTTTTATACAATAGTTTTTACAATTCTTGACTCTTGTTTCAAGTTCAGCTCTGGATCTAGATCAATAAAAATGTATGCAGCTAAACAATAAAGGCTCAAAATGTTCAAAATATTGCTAAAAGTATATAGCGCGCTCATTAAAAATCACTTAACTAGAACAGTCCAAAATCATCCCAAACAAAGTCCAAACAAGTCAATGGGGCGGTATTTATTAAGCCCGAAAAGACTCCATCGGAGTCTCCATGGCTACAGATTTTTTCGGTACAAGTACCCGATTTCCAGATTATGGAAATCGAAAAATACCGATTTCCATAATATGAAAATCAGGACCGCAGTAAAGTCGGAAAGACCGATACCGGTCTTTCCGACTTTATTAAATACCGCCCAATGTATTTTCTTTTGATTCAGCTTCTGTCTAGGTCAACCTACTTTACAGAGCTAATGCGTTTTGCCGATGTATTTGCCGAATTTAAAATTTGGTTCTTCACAGGCCCTTGTAGAGAGGAAAAACATTTTTATACAATAGTGCACACTTATATTTGAATATATATCACAAAAGTTACTTTAAAATGAATGAAATGATATAGCCTTCCTAGAATAGTGAGTCACAACATGAATGGGACTGTAATTAAAAATAATTTCACATTGATTAAGAAAGTCTTTAAAATCTACTCTGTATTTGTGGAGCAGAGATAATTTACTTCTGGCAGAGACAACAGCTGTAAACTGTCTCTGCCCATCAAAGTCCAAGTTGTCCTAATTATTCAAGTCCTCTATACAGACTATACAGAAACCCTCAACTTCTTCCTCCACTCCTCCCATATTTACTAAATTACACTGGGAGTCAATCATCTTTGAAAAAATCTGAAACAGAAAAAAAATTTCTGATCTCGGCAGAAACTAAGATGTACAGGAAACAAAAGGGGTTACCTGTGGGCCTAAATCCTTTGCCAAAAGAAAATGCATTTGTGTCACTGCAAAGTGATGGGCTTGTAAAAATTTTTGGTGTTAAAAGCAATAGCCAGATTGAGAAACAAATGTAAGATAATTATTAAATGTCTCACAGCTATAAGTGCTTTGACTACATGACTTACATAATCTAAGCAGCCTTATGGAATTTCTAGATATATATAGCTACGGTCTTCAAGATGAACAATTAGGCTGATAACCTCAAGAGTACTGACAATGAGGAAGAAGGTGCAGAGGCACCCGCAACTCAACACTGGCTCTGCTTTACAATAAATTAGGCTGAGCATATAAGAGGACTAGGCAGTCCACTGCACCTTTAGTAGGGTAGCTGGTACTAAAGTGGGGTGGGTTGTGAGCAGAGGCACAATCAGGAAGTCAGGCTCTGGCCTTGGGGGCGTGTCTATTATTTGTGATTGGCAGGTTGGACACAAGATGGCAGCTCCCACAGCTTCAATTCGGGACAAGTTTACAGTGAGTATAACTTAACTATCCTAACGAATTTTTTTACCCCAAACTGTTTCATTTATATTATATAATCACTGACTATGTAAAAAAGTTAAAATCAGGAGGTGGCAGGTTCACTTTAATATAAATGCTGCTACTGAACGTGATTGAAGCTGGTAACTTTGATGTTGATAATCCAGGTACCAGTGCTAGCTAACACACATTTATAAATCACTCAATTGACCTTTTCTATAGTAAAACCTCTAAGTGAAGATTTTAACATAGGTGTACAACTGAGCTAAAATCATAGATCATTGTGAGAGTATTAGTATTTAATATTGCCCAATTTTTCATTTTGATTTAATGCTTAGGTTTTATTTTCATTGCATTTCATGGTAATATTTTTTAAAGCGATAAAACAGTTTTTCACAGTAAATTGGCAAGCTAAAGTACTGAATGCAGATTATAAATGTGAGGTGTAAATGCCTCACAGCTGTGGCAACTAAAACAGATCAATCCCATTTACTTTTAACTAAATCACTTAGTAACAAAATTCCACCTACTTTCGCTTATTCATGTCAATAGTCTAATCAATTTGACAGCAGAGTGTTTCCATGTCAATACTGACGGTAACGTCTGTAATACATTCTTTTAAATATTTTATGATACTTTAGGTCTATACATAATGAAAGATATGCTACTATATTCTTAGGGGGAAAATATTTGCCAGAGATTTAATTTTTTTGTTATCTTTTAATATGCTTTAAAAGGATTTATTTCCTAAGGCTGGTGAATCAATTGAAAATCCTGAACTAAATAATAATTATGGGCTGAAAGAATAGAAAAGATTGCTGAAAAGAAATTTTTAAGTCATAAATCAAGTTGCCAAGTACACTTTGGAATGATGTTTTGGTATTGATTTCAAGGTTCCTTCACAGGTCGAATTAATTACAAAATAACAAGTTGCAGTTCTCAAAAAAAAGTCAAGGCAACTTACAACTTTTGAGTTCACTACTGAACAACAACACCTTAAATTCTTTTTTTTTTTTTAATAAGAAAACAACTCCTTTTCAACATTTCATCAAGCTGCAGGCGGTGTGCTTTTTATTTAGTGAAATTAAAACAAGTTTAAAAATGTTCCAATGTATGTTTAAACATATTTATTTAAATGAGTGACATAAAATGAGCATATAAGTAAATGAAAGATATAGGTAGAAAGGTTAGGAAAACTATTGGACTTAAGTCTGAACAGTTGTGAAAAGGTCAGAATTCACATTCATTTGTCACTTGCTGGTCTTCTTGTATTCATCAAACTTAGCGATGTGACAAACTGAAACACTAACGAGAGTTGCAAAATTATGGAGCTCTTCACATCACTTTGCATATGTGTGCATAGGTAGGGAAGTGCGGTGTGGCTCAGTGGTTAACACTGCTGCCTTGCAGAGCTGGGCTCTAGTTCATTTCCACCCTGGACTTCATCTGCATATAGTTTGTATGTTCTTCCCACAATCCAAAAACATGTGTGTGTGAGTGAATGGGGAAATTAGATTGTAAGCTCCACAGGGCAGGGACTGAAGTGAATGATGACGCGCTGTGTAATATATCAGCACTATATAAAACACTGTTGAAGTAGCAAATTCAACAAGGATCAAAGTAGCGAATTAAGGGTTTGATTGCAGGATTCCTACTGTCTGAGTCACTATGCAATAAACCCCATCCAAAGCCATTCACATCTTCCTATAGGAATTCAACACTTAGTTGAATAAGGATCATGATTAATGGAGCATAGCAAGCAGAAGTGATGAGAGTTCACTTTGGCAGTCCAATTCTCACTGTAATTAATCAGCCCCAAAATTCAAGAAGCAGTGAGAAGGCTTGAAATACAAGATAGAAATATTTAGTAGTATGGGAGTGATGAAACATCACTGAGCCAACCGCAAGATTGGTTGCAGTATAAAACAGATTTATTTATTGTGAATACATTTTCAGATTAGCAAACAATATGATTGGAACAGCATTTATATCGCAGCTCCACAGCAATAAATCTGAACTGCTATTAAACTGAACAGTTACTGAATTACATAAAATCAATAAAAGGTAAATTAAAAATAAAAGTTTTGCATCTCTTACAAAAGGCCTCTACAAATCTATCCAGATAATATAGTTGAAAAATGAATGTAGGCATTCTTTAAAAACCAAGGGTCTTATTCATCAAAGTAAGAATTTGACTGTCAAAGTGTATTCTCATCACTTTGGGTTGCTACACTCTCCAAATTCTCTACTACTTATTCACTAAACAGAGGATTCCCATAGCGGAGAGTATACATGATTACATGATATTTATAGGTGTGCCAGCCACTGATTCTTTGAGCAAACTGATATGTTGTGACATGTCGTGCATCAGAAATAATCTTGTGTTTAAAACTGTAGTGAAAATGACCATATTTGATGTGTTTTTCCTGAGTTTTTATCCGTGACGTCAGCAGCTCCTGATTGGCTAAGGCCAACCAGGAAGCACTGGGGAGAGATCGGTCTCCCCAGCGGATTCCAGCATTAGCAGCTACATGTAACGAGCGGTGCTCGCATAGAAGCACCGGCTCGTTACATTTACTAGCAAAAACAGAAATTTGGATTTCGAAAATGAGAATGCCATTTTCGATTTATGTAAATCGAAAATCGCATTCTCGATTTTACTAAGAATTAAAAAATCGAATTTTGCAAAAACGCAAAATTCAATTTTAATAAATTTCGTCCTATGTCTTGAATATCCATTTGTGTGTGATATAAGGATAGTGTGTGTGATCAAGGGAATTGTCGTCTTTCCGAACAAGCTACAGTATAATATAACAAGCTTAAACTAAAGTTTTAGTGAATATGGTGGCACAAGAAAGAGCCGACTCTAGAAAATAAAAAATAAAATCTTTTTTTTTTTTTAATGCTAATCAAATGCTAAAAAACGTTTCACCTGTTTAATATCTTGTTTTCCAAAACTACATGTAAATTCTAAAAGATAATATTATATTGATATAGCATTACTATATTAATGCAGCACTTTACACAGTTTCATCATTCACTTCAGTCCCTGCCCCATGGCGCTTACAATCTAGTTTTGGTCATGCACACACACTGATGTATGTTTTTGGATTGTGGGAGAAAGCCCACGCAGGTGTGGGGAGAACACCTCCATGTGGATGAAGTCCAGGGTGGAATTGAACCCAGATCTTCAGTGCTGCAGGGCAGCAGTGTTAACCACTGAGCCACCACACTACCCACAATTTGTATAAAAATACACAACCTGTGGCCTTGTGTTTTTTATAGTCACGGTACTTCTTAATGGCTGTTAATATCCTTATAAATTACAGGAGGAACAATATCCTCTGTATATTAGTAGTTTTAGCAATGATAGTAATACATTTTCTCTCCCTGCTTAACTTATTTTTTGCATAGAATGTTCTGAAGCAAAATGTTATTTGAAACTTGCTCTCCATTATGGCTGGTATGACATTTTGCAAAATACAGTATATATGTGACAGTTTGAATCAATGGAGTTTTTATGGATCGATGGATAAACAGGTCTGCCATAAAATATTCCCATACTGCTGTGTTTTTTTACACAAGGCCAGCTGAAGAGGCAAGACTGTTACACAATATTGGATGTGGATATTAAAATTGTGGCTTAAGGATGGAAGCATTTTTAGTTTTTACTTTACTTTGTCAGTGATTTGGATTTAAAGTAATGTTTAGAGAATGGCTAAACATTTGCAAAATACCTGCATTTTCCAGCTTGGTGAATTATTTCACAGACTGAAGAGGAAATTTCAGTTCAGCAGATTTCAGAACCAGAAATCCACCAAGCAGAAATGACATGTTTGTGCCATGACAAAAATTGCAAACAGCAGCAGTAAACATGACAGGGCATCAATGAAATGTCCAAAAAGCAGTGATACGGCAGCAAACTGATGTTCTGCAGGTGTATTGCTTGGTTAAACTGAACACAAGATACTGCACAGCTGAAACAATGTTTTACATACCAAAAAGTCTCTAATTAGGCTGCTTGAGCATTGCTGCTTACTAAATGCACTTGCAATTAGCAGATACAGCTAGTAACTTTCTTTCCAAGGGATTAGATTTTTTCAGCAATTTAATAATATGTTTGCATCTGTTTTGTTAACTTTTTCTACTGAAGCCCTTCTACCATCTGTAGCTATTGGCTACAATAAGCTATTCCTGGGACAATGGGTGGGCATTCTCATTGTTCATTAGCGGGGTCTCAAAATGCATACGTTCTGTTCTCTCTGCATCGCTAACAGGGGAAGCTGGTTGGGAGGTTCTTTACAGTAGAGTGATCAATCATAATTCAAGCTGATGACAGGTTGGGTGCTTAGATGAAACAGCTCAACTACCCATACATGCACAGATACATATACAATATGGTCTAACTGGTAAACCCGATGACCAAATATATACAAATATGCAGATAATATTTAGCTTTACATAAGTGCATACTTCAGCATCACCCTAGGCAAGAAAAAATATATAGAAACTGTTAGTTTCTCAGTTGGTGTTCCAGTTTGTCACAAAGGTTTTTGATGGAGTTGAGGTCAGGGCAGACCAGTAAATTTTTTCAATACCAAGGCTGGACCTTGCTTTATGTGCAAGGTGGTGCTTCAATTGGAAAGAACCTTTTCCAGACTGTTGTGAGTCATAAATAAATTAACACTTTTCTAGTAATTGAACAATAATTATTGTATACTTATATTGTTATTATTATTTGAAATGCCCCAATAATGACATGATGAAAATGGTGGCAGGCACCACACCAGGCATTATAAATATGGTAAGAATAATATAAAGTGGGCTGTGTAACTGCAGCATGGTTGAGTGCTTTACATCACTACAAGCATTGCCCATGAATTTTTCAGGCTTCTTGTGCTGAGTAGAACAGCGGACATTAGAACCACACTGACTGCTGAATTGGAGTGAATGTTGAATTGCAGAAAAGTCAATTTGGACTATTTTTTTCATCATGTGTACTATAAGCAGCTTTGAGTGTTACAGCGAAATTTATGAAAATCGAAAATGCTGTTTTCGATATGCATAAATCGAAAATGGCATTTTCGATTTTGAAATTCCGATTTCCATTTTCAATAGTAAGTGTAACGAGCAGTGCTGAGCACTGCTATTTGAATTTGCCGCTGCTTACGTCATCCATGACTTCAGCGGCTCCTGATTGGCTAATCCAAACCAGGAAGCACTGGGAAGAACTGAGTCTCCCCAGTGGCTGCTGGCATTCAGCAGGCAGATGTAGCAAGCGGTGCACACATGGAAGCACCGCTCGTTACACTTACTATTGAAAATGGAAATCGGAATTTCAAAATTGAAAATGCCGTTTTCGATTTATGCAAATGTTTAAAACGAATTTTGTAAATTCGAAAATTCCGAATTTTGTCAATTTCACCCTAAGTCAACAAATTCATAAGCAAGAACAAACATTCAAATTTACTCACCAATATCTGTTCTTCTCACAAATATTATTCAGTGCTCTTGCTGGAATTAATTCTTATCTTGGGATAATATTAAATATATTAAATATGACTGGTTTCCCTGTGTTCTGGTGAGAGCTTACAGGCCTTACATTTAAAAACTAATACAATATTTTGATAAGGGGAAATCTCTGATGATATGGTGAGAGGACTTATATGTTCCCATGATTGCACCCATGTTTAAGCCAGGGCCACAGCAGCATTTTGGATCATAGCAATTTACAGTAAATGTGCAAGTCAGAAAAGCAGAGGTTGCAGGTATGTTGTTTCACATTTAAATGAACGGTGCTGGGCAGATAAGAGAGATTACTTGCATTTTATCAGGAAGCATTTGCATACACTCAACAGTATAACCCCAGAGAAAACCTGCCAAGGACCCCTATATATCATAATTTTGTTGTAAATTACATGCTGTAAACAGTGGGGGAGGGGGTTTGGCTGCTATTGAAAATTTCTCCAACTGCTCAAGTAGCAGCTGACTCTCCTGACTCTCCTGCCACTTTACAGAATGTTTCATCTAAAAATAGGGATGCATACGTTTGTGTAGGAAAAATTGAAAGAGTTGGATAGCAAATAGGGAAGATGGAACTCCTAAAATAGTGGAATAGTGGGCTTACTAGTCTTGTTCCATGGTGGGCTCAGAGGAACCTCTGTTCACCCAGTCCTATAAGCTGTTAATGTAGCCCTGTGAAGCAGCCCAGGCATCTTTAAATTTATTAGGGTTTCCTTTGGTGTAACCTTCATAGAGATTGCCGGTGTCTTTTTTTGTCTGTTAATGTTTTTGGCATCCTAATCCCTGGTTTCTCTTCATGTGTCACTTTCATGGATTGCCATGTAATTCATGGACGGTAGCTAAAAACTACAAACTATAGTTTGTGAACCAAGAAACAGCAATTGAATTATAAACTAACACAAAACAAGTTCAAATTCACTTATTTGCGACTAAGATGACTCTAAGTCTTATCTATGACTTTGATGTATAATATAGGATGTCTGTCCTTTAATTTGGCTGCGGTAATTACCCGAGAAACAGCACAAAGTGAGATGAAGGGTGAAATTTACTAAAATCGAATTTTTCAATTTTACTAAATTCGAGTTTAATATTTACTAAAATTGAAAATGCCATTTTTCCTTTTCAGGATTTCAAAAAGGAAAAAAAAAATCTCCTTTTCAGGATTTCAAAAAGGAAAAAAAAATCTTCTTTTCAGGATTTCAAAAAGGAAAAAAAATCTCCTTTTCAGGATTTCAAAAAGGAAAAAAAAATCTCCTTTTCCGGATTTTGAAAAGGAAAAAAAAATCTCCTTTTCAGGATTTCAAAAAGGAAAAAAAAATCTCCTTTTCCGGATTTTGAAAAGGAAAAAAAAATCTCCTTTTCCGGATTTCGAAAAGGAAAAAAAACTCCTTTTCCGGATTTCGAAAAGGGGGAAAAAAAAAAAAAATCTTTTCTGGATTTCGAAAAGGAAAAAAAAAATCCTTTTCCGGATTTCGAAAAGGAAAAAAAATCTCCTTTTCCAGATTTCCAAATCAAAAGTGCCATTTTCGATTTTAGTAAATTTCGCCAGAAATGTATCACAGTTTATTCTCATTTTGTAAAGTATGTTAAATAATTTAGATACTAAAAGTATAATTACTACTGACTAGATGAACAGTATCAAAAAAAGGTCATCAGAAAGTTAGGCTGAGCACCCCATAGCCACTGATTATAGAATATGTAGTTTCTCTCTTCAGATGCTCTTCTCAATGAAAGAGTCTCTTATAAACTTCTCAATATCAACTTTATCAGTCTACCTTAGGACTGAACATTGTGGGGGTCATCCCGGTAGCTCCGAATTTTCTGTCCCGAATTCACTTATAGCGAAGTCCCATTATAAAGTCGCGAACGTGACAATTCTCCCATTATAAAATCGCGACCGCGACAATTTTTTAGTCGCAATTTTATAATGGGACTTCGCTATCAGTGAATTCGGGACAGAAAATTCGGAGCTACCGGAATGACCCCCTGTATGTATGTATTTATTTATATAGTACTGATATGTTATGCAGTGCTTTATAGAGGATTCATCATTCACTTCTGTCCCTGCCCCATGGAGCTTACAATCTAGTTTCCCTATTCAGTCACACGGATGTTTTTTTTTTTTGGATTGTGGGAGGAAACCGGAGTGCCTGGAGGATATCCACAAGTGTGGAGAGAGCATACACACTCCATACAGATGAAGTCCAGGTTGGAATTGAACCCAGAGGTGCTAACCACCAAGTCACTGCACTGCCCATAAAGATAAAGAGAAATAACAAAAAAAAGCTTCATACCACAAAAATCTTCTGGAAGTGAACCATACAGATTCTGAACAGCTCTTAGGGGCTAATTCATGAAAGGTCAAACAGTCTAGTACAAGTCTGATTTTGCATCCATTTGACACTTCCCCACCTTTGTGTATTCAGCAAACTCTTTGATGTGCTTAATTTGCATCCAAATCACCACTTATGGAGCACTTCGCATCACTTTATGTGCGCATTCACACATAATTCAGATATGTGGCAAGTGTCAGAGTCTGATGAAGTAGCGAATTTGGTAAGGAGCACTGCTTCAAATGCGGCAGTTTGACTTTGCCAAATCAAAGTTGAAGGTAGGGTTATAATATGGCATAACCCGACTGTTGTAATAGGCTTATAGTGACATATAAAGGGATGTAATATACACTTAGCAAAGTTAGATTAATACTGTGAGCATGATGTCAGTACTCACTATGTATGACTATGCATCACTACATGCCCACTACTGTCTGACTAACTATGCTGCACTACACGAGAAACTGCTTCTGTTTCTGTTCTCATCTGGTAAGGGAATCTACTTTTCAGTGAATAAGGAGTAGGGAATTCACAACTATTGGTGCATTGTGAATGCAAATTCATCTCAATGGCAAATTTAGACTTTCATGAGTAAGCACCTCAGTCTAAAGCAGTGGTTCTCAACCTTTTTATTGCCGCGACCCCTTTAGTACAATTCCCTGTGATTTGGTGACCCCCATTCATTAATTGTTATTGGGCGACCCCATT
>JAKJJM010165874.1:0-14758 GCA_021901965.1 Pipa carvalhoi
AGAATTAACCCTTTCCTAAACCTTTTTTTAACTATTTGTGTCAGCAATTGGCTTAGTATAAAGGAGTTTTATATGTATGTGGGCAGTTATATCTGCACTATAGTAATTCTTTAAACTACAGATTAAGCTCCATTTAAAGATAAAGGGACTTATACGTGAAAATCGAGTAAAGGTCTGAACTTGCATTCATTCACCACTTCCCCATATTCAGGTATTCAGCAAATTTGTATCCAGTGCAGAAGCTTGCGATGGTTGCAGACTTACGGAGCACTTTGCACCACATTGCATGCACATGCACAGGTCCTAATGCCTTTCACATCTTTGGTATGAAAATCCACCTCTTAGTGAATAAGGAGTAGAGAATTAGCAACTAGTAGAGCGTAGTCACCTGAAGTGACAAGACTTCACTTCAACAGTCGAATTCTCACTTTGATGAATAAGCCCCAAAGTGTGTGTTCTCCAAGATTATCTTAATATAATAATGGATTTAAATGAAGGCAAAGTAAACAAGTTCGTAAAATTATATATTGTTTTAGTTCCTAATGCCACATAAAGTGATTTAAAAAAAAAATTAATTCTACTCCTTATTTTAACACAAAAGCAAGTATCGCTTGCCAGGACCTACTAGGATTTGTGATTACTGCAACTATTTAGCTGTTTACTGTGCAAAATAGACTCATAACAGACACTGGTAATCCTGAGCATTAATCCCTCCTTGTTTATCAGTGCTCATATTTACCACTGAATGTTACGGTTAACCGTATTGGCTGAATGATTTTTAACTGTTGTGTTGCAGTGAATGAAAATGCTAGTACGACACAGTTATACAGTCATCTTCAACCAATGACATCACAAGACCAGGAAGCAAACGAACAGTCACATATATACCTGGAAATAGACTTCTACATAAATGTGCAGAATACGATGCACCTTCTCCCGTTCTAAAATAAACTGCACTACTTTATATATAAAGATATATTGTTTGTTGCCACACACAATACAAAATGCTAAATTTCTATGTGACCATTTCCCTACATGTGTGGTGGATGAATGCTACACTATTCTTTTTTTATTACATTTATATAAAAAGCTCAGTTAGTGTCCTAGCACTTTCATTGCATGCGTAGAATAATGTCCGAAATGTAACTACATCCGTTCTATGAGTTTATCAACAGATCTATGTCTATGAACAGCATAAGCTCCCAAACAGTACAAATTGTTAATGTTTGTTTTGTGTGACTCTGCAATGTAATAATTGGGACCAACTATGAGAGATTAACCAGCGAATGCTACACGTTGCCATGATTTTCTGTTTTCACAGTGAAACAGTCTGCCATATTTATGTTAAAGTCCTTTCATGTTTGCTGGAAATGTGCTAACTTGCTCTTGCTTGTTGTCACCCAGAGCACAGAATATGTTCCGACAAGCCATGCGTTCACCCATGATATGGTTCCACGTGGTCCCAGCCGCAAACAAAGAACCGTATGAACAACTCTCTCAAAGTGAAAACAGCTACTACTCTGCTCAGCATCCCCTTGATTCTCAATATATGGATAATAGGAATTATCACAGCACTAGCCATGATCACACAGCACAAAGACTTCCCAGGCAGGGCAGCCATGTTGATCCACTAGATTCATACTCTCATCTACCTCAAAGCATCAACTCAGCAGGAAAACCACCAACCGGCCTCTCAACTTCCCCTCAGCGTGCAGTCAGCCCCCCTACCAACAGCAATTATGGTACCAAAAAAGGAAAAAAGTTTTACATTCAACTTAAAAAAGGTAGGCCGTCTTGTCTTTTGGTGCTTCTATAGAGCAGTAGGATGACTTGTATTTTGGTACTTCTGCAAAGCAATGGGATAACTTGTCTCTTGGTGCTTATACAGAGCAAGTAGATTGGTACTTCTGTAGAGCAGTAGGTTGACTTGTCTCTTTATACTTCTACAGTGCAATGGGATGACCTGTCTCTTGGTGCTTCTACAGAGCAGTGGGATTACTTGTCTCTTGGTGTTTTTACAGAGCAGTGGGATGACTTGTCTCTTGGTGCTTCTACAGAGCAGTGGGATGACTTGTCTCTTGGTGTTTCTACAGAGCAGTGGGGTGACTTTTCTCTTGGTGTTTCTACAGAGCAGTGGGATGACTTGTCTCTTGGTGTTTCTACAGAGCAGTGGGATGACTTGTTTGTTGGTGACTTGATGGAGGTTAATTCCACCAGCAATATCATGTTTGTTTTTCGCTCTGCAGTAAATTGGATTTTCCCCCTAAACATGCAGTTAAGCAGCTTGTTTTTATTTTTACTATAGTAGAGGCCTCCTCCATAGGCTGCTATATTAACAGTTCCATCTTTTCATGCCTCATTGTTGCAAAAGGCTCATTTATACAAGTCTGAATAGGATGTCTTTGCTGATGTAATCAATTCAACCATTCTGTCCTATAAGTATACAAGCAAATATTCAGTGTCATGTCAGTGCTATAAGTGGGCCATAGTTTTTCCCACCCGCACTATATGATATGTTGGTTGACCATGACTATTACAACACTGTACTGACTACTCCATTATGGCTACTTGGCAGACATATTTATGCTTCTTTGGTCCGTATTTAAAAACTGAAGCACCTACAGTCTGTTCATAGAGAGAAGGGACAGGTGGTAATTATGTGTCCCTGGCATGGTTTATTTGTCATCCAATGTTCCATTAATTGTTAGAGCCACAATTATAAACCTACTTCATCTCAGTACAAGGAAGGAGCATCCTGAGTAATAGCACATATTGTTTTAAGGGCGTTAGAAATAATTCAGCGCCATAGAGTTTGCACCTTGCGGGTGGCTGTCATTTTTGTTCTTTTGAGCAGATTGGCTAGTTGCGTTGCAGTAGCAACCAGGCCCATATACCTAGGGGAGGGTGGATGCTTTTGTGTTTTGTTTAACAACATGGCTTCTACCCATAAAAGATAAAAATAGACAGAAAACAAAGTAATTTTTGCATGTAACATCAAAGATAACATTGTTACATGTGTTGTATTTGAATAACTGCCATGACAATCCAAATAGGATTTTTAAAATTTTTTTAACTGTTACTGGTCCTTTAATAAACGTGTGTCTGTATTTTGTTCCCTTTATGAAATGTTTATACAGGACAAGATGGGGTTTAAAATGAGTTGATCTGATGTCATACATAGAAAGTTTATGGCACTGGATATAGCGCTGGAAGTTGATCCTTTCATATATAATTTTCTTTTTATGAGCTTGATTTATAAAATGTCCCTTTTTCTTTACTCCTAGCAATTCTATGATTGATTGCTTATGCAAAGAGAAACTAATTGTGTCCTTGGTAGCGTGTAAATATACCCTCTTTCACTGGGAATATTTTTGTTACACACTTTGATGAAGTAAAAGGAGGTGTTTTTATCACTGGATGCTTTTTATGATCCATAACCATGTCTATTACATCTGCGTTCAACATACAGTAATTGAATGTTTCCAAGTAGATTAGCAATGTAATGGAAGCTGCTCTTGTAGATAATTGTCTCTAATTTTAATTACAGAAATAATTATCTATGTCATTGAGAGATTTACAGCAGGATGCATGTTTGTACGTGATGTATAGATAAATTATGGCTTCCCTTTTCATGACACCAAACAAGAACCTTTAATAAGTGGTTTTGACTTGTAACTGGCTCATCGTAATAAGACTACGTTTTCATGTATAAGTAATGGAATTATTGATTCTGGTTAAATAGATCTGTGAGTATTATTACAACTAAATGTATAATGACTTGTCAACCATCAAATATTGACAAATATTTTGACTTTTAGAAGCTGTAGTATTTAAATTTAGTGGATTCCATTTCCGAGACATCTAACCCAACTTAAATCAAAACCACACACGTTTCACAATTAGCAAGAAGTTGAGTTAACATACCATGACTGTTTCCATGTGAAAGGTTTTCACAGGCAGATTCCCTAGAGAAGGTAACAAGAACAATTAACGGCATCATCTCAAAAGTCACCTATTTTATTGGATTCACTGAATTCTCATATGGAACAGAATCCTGCGTACAGATCTAGTCTGGAGGGGAGGCAGAAGAAGACTTGGCAGAGCTCCAGTGTTGCGTAAGGTGACTGTTCTTTCAAAAGTGACAATGGTGACTAAGTGACTTAGAAATAAATAGAATATTCACAGAATACAGTTAGTGGGATATGATGAAACTGACGTCACTGCCCTTCACTTGTGAAATTTGCCTCACTCTGCATGACTTCTCATACTACTTCTATCTGACTGACTACACCACACTACGCATTTGCTGCTGTCTGACTGTTAGGCAAAAGTATTCTCCGCTTAGTCAGTCCTGAGATGCAAATTCGAATCTATTTTGGCGATGCAACGCAAATTGTAGCAAGGTGAATTTGGACTTTAATCATTGAGGTCCTTACCGTGTTTCCCCAAAAATAAGACAGGGTCTTATATTAATTTTTGCTCTTAAAGATGTGCTAGGTCTTATTTTCAGGGGATGTCTTATTTTCGGGGAAACACGATATTGGTACCGTGTTTTGGGGAAACACAGTGCAAGTACAGTATAGTTCTCGTACTTTACTGCAGCTAGGTCTTATTTTCAGGGGAGGCCTTATATTTCTAAGCTTGGAAAAAATTGCACTAGGTCTTATTTTTGGGGAAACAGGGTAGTGCATGGCTGCTCTGAGAGACTGAAAGACTGGAGAAAAACAGCCTAAAACAGCTTGGAGCCAAAAGCTGCTTAGTAATTTAAATGCTGCACAAAGTAACATCCTGCACAGAGGTAACAGGGGGAGGGGCTAGGATTAGCTGAGAGCCTCTGCTCCAAGTGCTTGTTTTTTCTTCTATTGCTGTGATTACTCTATAAAATCAGTAAACCTAAACCTGCCATTTTAACACTTGTTCTTAAAACTGGGTGACCAATAAATAGCCCTTTCTTTTACAAGCCTTATTTAAACTGGAACATTTTTACTATTTCTTTATTGTTGTTTAACACGTGCTCTGTAAAGAAATGTCTTACCATCCTGGGGATATTGTAAAACTCTGTATGGAGGGGCAATGGCTCTAAAGTGAAATCCAGGCAATAATACCTGCAAAACTGCTGCAAGAACAACTTATTTGACCCCGTTGAGTATCTCAGTATTCATGTCCACAGCTAGGCAGGGTTTTACAAATGGACACGTGAGACAAGCAATCTAAATTAAAGTCAGAGATGTTCATTGTTGCCGGGCTGCTGCATATAACAGCATGCCTGCCAGATTCTCTCTGGGTCTAATTTTAGGCACAATATATAAAATACCATGGTGCTAGTCTAATTGGCAATCCGTTTACATGCTGTCAGTTCATTGTTTTTCTTTCGGGGTATTCCTACACAGCTGATTTATACTCCTTGAGCTGTCTTAGTATAGGGAATTTGCTGGTGAAGAGACAAAAGGTTGTAGTCATATCAATTAACATAGGAGACACGTATGTGCATATTTACAGTCCATAGGAAAAGTGACAGTGATCACTTTATGTTGTATGCGATTACTAAGCACTACATCATTTCTCATTTAGCAGTATCCAGGTTTAAAAGAATACTATAGAGGCTCTAGTATAGATAGATGGAATTGTGGTCTTTTCATTAACTTTTGGTCTAATTTCCATTCTCTCTAGGTGATGATAGCATTTTTATTTTCTGTTATCCATTCAGTGTGAGCCAAGTGTGTTTCTATTTTGGCCTAGCAGTATATGGGCACATTAAGCACATATTGTAAATATGCTTCTACAAGAGAATTCCGCACAGTATCTGGGATAAGTGCAAGCAGGCCAGGATGGCGAGCTCTTAGTGTGATGGTTCTAACACAAGTCAGGGTGATAATCTTCATGAAGTACAAACAGATGTTGGCGATTACAGTAGTAGATCAAGCAGTTTTGACCCCCCCTAGCCCTCTCGTTGTGCCTTTTGTTTTGTAAGAACAACCTGGACTCAGGCTGTTTCTTCAAAACTCTTGTGAAACTTAGATTTTCACTTCTAAACTTCAACTTTGCTCCTTTGTGAATATCTAAAAGCTTTTTCACTGGTGTCATCAGTTGTATTACTTCTGCCATTGTTATTACACATGCTGTCCCAGAGTTACAACTGCACATATTGTTTAAACTGATGGAAAGTTGCAGCACAAGAGCTTATGGGTCAAGGTGCAATCTGCCTTCATTGGCTGTATTCATCATAACAGCTCATTGCCCTGACTGCTTCCAGAATGCATTGGCTGTATGTCCTTTCTGCATTAGTTCTAATTGTGGAAGTTGCCAAGATAAAGAGCCTGGAGGAGATCCTTCATCTGTATATCTGTTCTCTAAAGAAAGAGCAGGCCAGTTTCCAAAACCTTATGGTGATTATAAACAGAGGAATGTTCAACCTTAAAGGACCAGTAACACAAAAAAGATCAAAATTCCCATTTGGATTGTCATGGCAGTTATTTAAATACAGCACTTGTAACAATGTTATCTTTGAAGTTCAATTCATTAATTTTATTGCTTTATGTCTCATTAGTTTTACTGATAGCAGCCATGTTGTTATACCTCACCTATTCTGATTGTTTTCTATGGTTGTTTACATAAAGCTTGTACAGGAAGTGAGCCCAAAAGCCCGATTTTTAAAGCTAAACAGGTGAATATGTTACCTTCTATACATGATTTTTGGAAACACAGATTAAATATATAGTAACTATTAATGCATTTGTGGCGATTTTCAATTCTTGGAGTCACTGTTCATTTAAGTCCCAACTAAACCAAAGTTAGAGGACTTGAGGGGTTATTCTCTAAAGTCTGAATTTTTGTGTAAAGGTGTGATTTCTCCAGCTAAAGACATTCACAATAGACTGCTACTGTCGCAGTTGCAACTTTATACTGAGAATATTGTCGCAACTTTACAAAGGAAATGTTGTCAAAGCTGGAACTTTAAAAATTGTCGCGGTCGCAGATTTACTATGGGAATCTGCTCTTTTCAAATTCGACAGTCGAATTCTCACTTTAGAGAATAACCCCCACGGTTTAACATCATTGTGTTAATGGTATTTGGAGCAAAAATATGGTATAGTAAGTTTAATATAGAATGGCATATATGCAGATATGCAGCCAAAGAAATGAATACTTTCTAAGATATGCCCTTTAATTTGTGGGAAATAAATACATAACCAATTAATAACCACTTAATGCAATTTTATGAATTCTTTAGCAACCCAGAGCAGAAGCTGGTTCGTCATTAAACTACCGTAACTCATATTGTATTTGAATATTCTTTTGAAGCGAAGGTGAAAATGTATCTTATATGTGTCTTTATCGTTTGCTTTTCTATCTTTCTAATCATTCTTGGGATTAGCAGAGGAAAACTTTAGCTTTTCACAGCAAGGTAAACTGCAGCACAAAAGCTTGTATGTTGTGTCTATAAAAAGCCCCAATCCTGCCATTAGTAAATTCTGAATGCTGATGTCCTTGCGACTAAAATAACTGTTCTTCTTTAATCCTGCTCCACAGCAGGGACCAGTGTGGCTGTATACATCCTCTCCAACCCTCTTTGTGCTCCCTGCAGAGAGATGTGCAGCAACAAATCTCCAGGCTGCCATTTTACCATCAGCCTTTTTCTTCCAGTAAACAGCAATTTAGGGTCCCTGCAGGATTTCAATCACTATTTTTTTTTTGTTTATTTTTTACAATGCATAAACTATCCTTTTGTTTTCTTTAAGAAAATGCTTAAGGCTGGAGTCACACTAGCTGATTTTCAGCTGAGGTTTTTTTTTTAATTAGGTTAATTATTGTCCATCTTCCAAAACACAATCGCCTGTGTGGGTTATTCCACAGGAAACAATAGAGACTATTTTTCCAGCTCAGCTGAAAATCAGGTAGTGTGGACCCAGCCTAAACCAAAATTTCCTTACATGCTATTATATATGTGGGAAGTTAAGGAAACAATGCAATATAAATTTTTGCCCCTCATGCTATTGTAGAATTTTAACATTTTGGGTGAAAAATCCCTTCTACTATTGCAGTGGTTCTCAACCTTTTTATTGCGGTGACCCTTTAGTACAATTCCCTGTGATTTGGCGACCCCCATTCATTAATTGTTATTGGGCAACTCCATTCAAACCCTGTATATCCAATGGTCTTAGGCGACCCCTGGCAAATCGTCATTCGACCCCAGATGGGGTCCCGACCCACAGGTTTAGAACCACTGTACTATTGCATCATTGCAACTCCCAGCATTCCTTTTTCATTTTCCACTGTCTGAGGCATCTTGGGAATTGTAGCTTTGCAGCAGCCTCTTAAATAAAAGTTGTCTATCCTTGCTACTAGTTAAGGAATGTGTAATAATGTGACAAATAAAGAATCTTTTCAGTAGTAATTGTTTTCTAATATTTTTTAAGCATTTGGGAGCAGAAAAGCTATTTTTGGTTTGAAAGCATTCTAGGACAGAATCGCGTTGCCTACTAATAAAAGGAATCCCTGTATATATAAAAAATGTATATGATTTATATGGTGGCGGTGTTCAGTGAATAAGGTTGTTGACTTAAGGTACAAAATGATGCGTATTTGTTATTACTTCGTTGTTTGTATGCAAGGGAAATGCATAATGATTTTTGGGAATTCCTGTGCAGGAGCAGAGGGACTGGGTTTCAGCATTACTTCTCGTGACGTTCCTCTTGGTGGTTCAGCACCGATCTATGTCAAAAACATCCTTCCTCGAGGTGCAGCTATTCAGGATGGCAGGTTGAAAGCAGCGGACAGACTCCTAGAGGTATGCTTGTGCTATTGTTATGTACAGCATCGGACTGGCCTGCCTGGGACACTGGGAAAATTCCGGGTGAACCCCAGGCCCCATGCATTTCTTGCAATCCAGTCTTATAGTACTTAGATTTCCTTCCTCTGCCGCCACGACACATGAAATTGTACCTCACATGATGCAGGGCCTCCCGGTGGGCCCATTAACCCCCAGTCTGACACTAGACACCCTCTTCACTAAACATTTTTACAACTGCTGTATTTGAATAACTGCCATGCCATTTCGAATGGGATTTTTTATTTTTGCTTGTTACTGATCCTTTAAAGATCAAATCCCATGTAGTTTGGCATGGCAGTTACTTAAATACAAAACTTGTAAAATGTAGTCTTTTGAATTTAAATTCATGAATAGTATTGCTTTGCATAATATTGTTGAGAATGAACCTGATTGATGAAGCATTTGTTGGGACAAATTCATCCAATATGCCTAGGTAGCACAACGGACAGGCCAATGGTTTCTAGGAAAACTTATTGTGGTCAGCCTCAATGGGGGAACATCTCTCCAAAGGAAACAATAGGAGATAATGCCCAGAGTAAATTATACTACTTTCCATCAGGTGCTCCACATATCTAACTTCTAACACCCAGTCTTCAACCCACGGCTTATGGTTAAAGGGTAAGTAAACCCAGGATATAAAGAGATCCCCATTTACCTATTATCAAGCCAAAAAAAACATTAAGAAACTTCTGACTCACCTCTTCTTTCAGCTGAGTTCAAAATCCCCCTTGTAACGTGCTTCCTGGTATGGGGAGCTCGAGTGTTAAGCCACGCCCCCTCCCCTCGCTCTTCCTCTGCACTGCTGACCACACAGGCGGTCGGACAGCTTTCCTATGCGCATGCTCAAGGACAGCAGCTGACTTCACATAATCACAAAGCGTGCACCCTTCATTTCTATGAGGTGCGTGCACGTGATCGGGAGGAGGCTCGTGCACAGCATAACATCTAACCGGCCACTGATGTTAAACATATATATGATATATTGATATATGGATTGACAGAGTCCTATTGAGCAACAGTAGCAGGATCCGGGGGAGGCAGATGTAGGCATGGATCTGACCCTGGAAGTCAAGATATATTTGTGATACTATAAACTTAGTTTCAAAGCTAACATTTTTGTTATTCTTGCCCCATCTGGATCAGATTACAGTGTTGTCACTGGTGAGCAGGTTGATACGAACATACTAAAGCACACAGAGAATAAAGACACCTGTCTGCGCAGTCCATAGGGATTTGTATGTAGAGCCTTTCACTATTTTCTAAAGGGTCTATATCGCTATTTTATTTACTTCTAGACTTCATTTTCAAAAAAGTTGTTTATTCTTCAAATGTTCACTTGAGGTACTGTTATTTTTCTACTAAATGTTGATGTGCAGTTTTTTTTTGCCAAGTTTAATCACAGCCAAAGAGCTCACAAACCTGGGCAAAATGATTCAAGCTGTTTATCCATATTTACGAAAAGGAGAAAGATATAAAATCTGCATAGTAATTATAAACCCAGCATCCAAACAATGATATCCAGAGGGCATCCGTGCTACTTTTAGTTATTATTATCTTGTGCAAAGAAAAAGTATGCGTGTATATATGCTGCTTGTGATTCTCTATTACAGGGCTGGTTTTAGGGGAAGGGGGTGCAAACATACTAGCATTTGGGACCCCACCTTCAGTTTTGTCCAGCGCCCCGCTCTGTTTACTCGACCTGATCTATTACGCCTCAAAATAATTTGCTTTGTCCTATTCTTTCCATGATTGCAAATATAGCTGTTTGTTTGCTCTGTCGCAAGAATAATCATTAGAAAATCACCTTCCCTAGCTTCTTATAGTTCAAATAAGAATAATGTAGGCAGTGAATTAGGATCTGAAAAGTAATGGTTTAGTTCCAGACAGTCGGCTGTAGCGCTTAAACTAATAAACGACCATGAACCATATATTAGATTTGGAATGAGATTTAACCAAATCAAACAGAATCTCAGCCTTTACTATAGAGAACTGGTGTTCATCAGGTTCCCCTCTTCAGGAGAAACGGCGCGTTTCTGGAGACTTTTCTGTTGAACAAAATGATCATTTCACATTTTTTCCCCCAGCATTTCTGATTCACCAAAATTCTTTAAGGAGTACTGTGCTGCTCATTTATATTGCACTGACACATTATTGATTAGTGCTTTGCAAAGATTGGGCATTCAAATCAGTCCCTTCCCAGAGGAGCTTGCAATCTATTATTTCCGCTCAAGCATATGCAGGCTAGGGACAATTTGGTCAGGCTTCCAGTTAACTTACTACTATGGGCGCATAACAGATGATACCCATTCAAGCATGGGGAGAACATACAAAGTCCATGCAGATAAAACTCTTTGTGGTATTAAACCCAGGAGCCAAACATATTATAAGGACGCAATGCTAATCATTAAGTCACCATAACACCATATTGATATAGTGGATGTATGTTGCAAAAGATTATCAGGGTTCCACTTTTTTCCCCCTGATTGGCTTTGCGCTGGTGATGTCTATAACAAGTGCTAGCCATCAGGTACTAGTAAAGGAGGAGCAGGACTTAGTTACATGGACCACGGACAGTTTAGAGCAGGGGTTCTCAACCTGTGGGTCGGGACTCCATTGGGGGTCGAATGACAATTTGCCAGTGGTTGCCTAAGACCATCGGAAATATAGGGCTTGAATGGGGTTGTCCAATAAGAATTAAAGAATGGGGGTCACCAAATCACGGGGAATTGTACTAAAGGGGTCGCGGCAATAAAAAGGTTGAGAATCACTGGTTTAGAGCAATGTTCAAAGGTATTTTAGTGCTATACTGTATAGTGCAGCTATATTTTTCATTTTTGACCTATTTAAATGTTAGTGCTCAGTCAGATTCCACTATGTGAGGAGCCACATCTTGAGAGCCACTGTATGCCAATATGATTTACTGCCCTTCATGTACAGCAGTTTCATTTTGTCTTTTATTATCTTTAATAGGTGAACGGTGTAGATTTAACTGGGAAGACCCAAGAGGAGGTAGTATCGCTATTACGAAGCACTAAAATGGGAGGATCAGTGAGTCTCTTGGTCCTACGTCAAGATGATGTTTTCCACCCGCGTGAGTTGGTATGTAAACTAAAACAGTCCGACGCACGCATTGACATTTTTTCCTGCTAGTTAATAACCTGCATTCTGTTATTTTTCCATTAACAAAATACAATAAAAATCCATCTCAATTTGAATAGAGATTATCGATCGGCCTTACAGAGCAGATCTCTAAGTGTGGTGTTTTATTGTAATTCATGGAAAAAAAAATTGCTAACTGATAATATCATTGTATTTGTATTGTGTAGTGCAGCAGCTGGTTTGTTTCTGCAATGCACTAGATTGACAAAGTAGAGATAACAAATGAGTGAAAATGGAATGTAAAATGCATAGTTTAGCCTGCGATATAGGTTAAATTAACTGATAACATCAGTCCCAGCAAAACCCTGAGCTTTGTATTTTGTTTTCCTGGAATTCAGCCAGTTTAGAAGGCATTACATGATCGATGCAATGCAGTGTTTCTTTAGGCACTGGAATAAGACGAAGCGTTGTATAATGTGGCTTACTCCCGGCTGAGATCAATAAAACGTGTGCTGTAAGTTTCTTCGGCTGCAAATTCTCTGAATTCCAGGTGTTTGGCCTTTTTTGGGGGGGAAATAAGAGACTCTGCGTTTAATGCAAGAAAGAAATTGAGTAGTTATACTGGTCCTGCTAAATCCTATTTTATTTTTAATGTAAAGAAACTTTATTTTTTTTTAAATATATTAAGCATTGTCAAAAAAGCTGTTCACACTTTTGTAACATATAGTGCTTTGGGTTCAGTCCAGACAAACAGATACATTTAACAATGTTTCCTCCAGATTTCAGGAGAAATGACTAGATCGTACATTGACCCTAAGCTGTTTGACTGAAGACCACAAGCTTATGCAGATGGTGTCAAATGCTGATGAAAAAATTGGCCAGCAGTAGCTGCTTGTATTTGGTCAGCTTAAAGATCCGATAAAAAAAAGTTTTTTTACTTTTCTCACTTAGATAAATGTTTCTGTTATTAATATTTAGATGTATGTAATCTGAACAATTAAAGTAGACAAGCTACACTGTTTATCGTTTGTGCATATTGGGCATTTCCTTTTTTGTCAGTACAAAGTTTGGCGTATGTAGCACTGGTGGTGATCACATGATTGTTTTCTTTGTATCAAACATAGTAAATATCAATAAACTTTTCTTTTACTTTAGAGTCCAGAACCAAGCCAAGTACCAAATGCACGTGAAACGGTGAGATTATTTTTTAACTTCAAAAAAACATTTTCCCTTTCCCTTTAATTTCCCTTTCCCTTTAATTAAGATTAGTCTTTGGCAGCAGCAAAATCTTTCCATAAATCCTTTCCGAGAAGTTGTCACTGGTCTCTAAGGTGTACTAAAGCAGGGGTCCCCAAATGCTGGGCCGCAGACCCCTCCACATTAGGACGCCTGATGGTGACGCGTGTGCACGAAGCGCGTCACCATCATGGGGCCTTCCGCGCTTGTCTGGCCCCGCCCACTCTCCCAGCGGTCCGCGAAACCTCTTCTGAATCGGGGAACCGGTCCCCGATCCAAAAAAAGGTTGGGGACCGCTGGACTAAGGACTAAAGTCAGAATTGTCTCATAAAGGTGTGAATTCGCCACTTCCCGTATTCGGGTATTCAGCAAACCCTGCGATGTGGTGAATTCACCAGTTAACGACTGTCGCACACTACACAATAGTCGACTATTGTCACGGTCGTGGATTTGCTATGAGAATCCGCTGTTTAGTCAATAAGGAGTAGAATCATAGTGCAGCCCCTCGAAGTGATGGAAATTCACTCAGACAGTTGAATTCTCACTTTAGTCAATTTAATCTTTTACATCTGTGATTAAAATGAATAAGAGCTTAAAGGGTCACAATCCTAAAACAACGTGGACGACAAATTTTAAAAAAAAAAGTTTGAAATTATTTGGAAGCATGTTTTGCAATATTTGTGCTGCATGGACCGTACAGTTCCTGTCTAGTTTTATGATTGAGATAGAATCTATCCTTCAAACAATGAAAACAGGATTTACTGGAAATATTCTTTCATTACTGCAGCACAGGGAGGCTTTTATGTTTTAATTAGCCCAATGCTTGAGATAAAGAGACAGGAAAAAGCCAAAACTATGCTACTTTATTTCATTTTATGTAAACTAAACATATTTTAGGGACCAAAACATTTTTTGTTACATAATCCTATGTATGACATAGACACGTGTTATGGTAAAAATTAATTTTATCCATTTAACTCAAAACCTCCCCTGTGCAGGGACTCCAGGAGGAAAGTACTACCTGTTTCTTTTTTATGTTTCTTGCTTTATGGCTTCATGTGATTTAGGCCATATCTGTATCACAGCATAAAGCACACCATACAGTTAAATAAGCCATGTTTTGGGACTCAGTGTATGCTTTTGGTAATGGTTTACAGTTTGTAAAAATATGTGCTGCCAGACGGATCCTTACCCTAACAGTGACTGGAGGTTTATTAACCATGAGAGGTAAATACTGTTTACGTGGATTCTTATAGCAGGGAAAGCAAATTGCTTTTATATTCCACGATTAGTTTCTCTCACAATTTTTTTCATTTGCTATCATGTTTGAAGTACACAATCACCCATGTTTCCTCACATGTATATTTTACAGTCTAAATGGTTTTACCAGCAGTGTGATGGTTTTGCCTGCATTGTTTTTCTGTTTTTACGCCATTTTACTAAGTGTTGTTTCAGAGTCATCCATAGTATTGACTTGATCTAGGGGAGATTATTAAAGGAGAACTATAGTCAGATTACATCTTTACATATGTTGTACTATACCTTAGTGAGAAGCCATTCATCCCAGTAGATGTTTCATCTGAAGCTGGATAA